>JBAMJV010006951.1:0-70380 GCA_037951105.1 Echinarachnius parma | reverse complement strand
GGGGAAAAGACAGAACAGTATGAATTCGCTACTTTTTCCCCTTTTCGGCTTCGCTCTTTGGAGCGCAACTAACTTCATCCCATCGGTCTGCGGCTTAAGCTCCCCCAGTAGTCCGGGCAGCAGTAGCGATGACCTCTCGTCATATTCGAATTTGACAAATTCGACGGATGGCGCCGGGAAGGGAGGACTACACGTGCACGCACCTAAAGTCGTCGTCTTTCTGTTTGGCTCCTGTGTGCTAGGAGGTTTGTAGATTAATTAAGATATTATTAATGATTAGATCCGCAATAAATTGCACACACTCCCTGATAGACTAAACTTAGCCCGGCGCAGACAGAGCCGACTGGACCCGATCCGACTGGTTTCAGCCTGATTCATTAACTCAGTATGCGTTGGCCGTTGCCTCGGGACTCCGGTTTTGTCAATCAACTGCCAGTCAGAGGTCATTCGATGCCAATTCATTATGTTGAATCGGCTCCGACTGAGCGAAACTGACTCTAGCCTGACTGAAAACCAGTCGGATCGGGTCGAGTCGGCTCTGCCTCTGTCTGCGCCGGGCTTAAGTCAGACTAAGTCTAACCACCACCTAACTGTGATCAGCGCCGTCTGTAGGACGGCGCTGTGAAGACGAGACGTTAAAAAATTTGATGAAATTTTGCGACGGGTGGTTTCAAGAACTTTACATCTATTTTTTTTTTTTTTTTTTAAAGTTCTAGACATGAATTAAACCTTCAACCTACCTTGCTTGCTATTTAATTTGTTGCAAAAGAATGATAACTTACCTCAAATTGATGATGATGATGATGATGACTGTTATTTCCTTCGTCTTTGTTCGCTGCATGCAATGTCAGGTGACCGAAAACTCGTCGGCAATGCATAGCGCATGCGCGGGGGCGATCGGTGTACGTAGTACAGGGGTACTGCATTGCCGACAAGTTTTTGATCACCTGATATTGCATGCAGCGAACAAATTCGGAAACTATTTTCGTCACTTCTGTAATCTTGCCAGTTTTATAGTAAATTTCAGTATAAATAAAACGAATGGAGCATCAGACATGTTACGATTTGGATCATTGATGCCCATGCATAAACATAATTCGTAAGTATGAACCGAGATATGTTATTTAAAGTATGATATTGTGTTTTTTTTTATAAGTGTGTTTGCCGTTAAAGCCTATAAAGTGTTACCATCACGGTATACACACCTCGGTATGCCAGGCGCCGTACTACGTACGGCGCCTGGTTAGGTTAACCACCACCATGACCAGGTGCCTGCAACAGCCAACACACCCATGCAAGTCATGGGGTTAACTACATGCGCGATGTGACATGCAACTAGTTTGACACCGGGCCGAGATACACATTCTGTAACTTCTCAACTCGCGCATGCGCATAGCCAGAATTTCCGACTTGTATAATATCGCACATGCACAATTCAACGAGTGTAGTCAGTGTACACAAAAAAATGAAATGCGACGTAGGTGTGGATCGAACCCACGTACCTTGGGTTCATAGGCAATTACCTTATCAATTGTGCCACAGCGACTTGCTTGATCGGCAGTGGATTTTTGGGATATATATAACCCTAACCCTAACCCTAACCCTAACCCTATAACCTGACCCTAGGATGGTGGCTATAGGTCAGATTAGTGGCTATGGGTCAGATTCAGTGGCTATAGGTCAGATTCAGTGGCTATAGGTCAGATTCAGTGGCTAATTACAGAATGTGTATCTCGGCCCGGTGTAAAATTCACATGCAACAGTTTATCCCACTTGTCTTATGATTGTGCACGCCCACCGGCGCCGATTTCATCCGAAAACACAATGCATTGGGGGGGCGAGCATTGTTTGTGAACAATGCTCTGCCCCACCAATGCATTGTGTTTTCGGATGGAATCGGCGCCAGTGTGCACGCCGTGTACGTACAGAAGATTTTCCAGATTCAAAAGTCCATGTAATGTTGTTCAAGTTGTAGCCCAAAGTTGTAAAGTTAATTAGACTTAGAGTTAGAGTTAGACTTTGTTAGCACGCTGAATCAGTTAATTATATAAAACTCATCATTACAAATTATGTGAATAAATCGAGCATATGCCTTACCACTGTAGGCACAGCCTCCCTATGATTATTCACTTTGTATTCATAACAAATTAAATGCTAGTCTCCGTACATTTAGTGTGGCATATTGTATACAATACATGTACTAATGTCATAGTTTTGATCACTTTTCAAACTAGCTATAATCACACTAAAAACCATACCCTCTTTTCACAAGTTCTTGCAAAATAAGTGTAGAGTCTGCAATACAATACAAGGTTAAGTACATAATGAGCGAAATCTTTGCAGAAGCTAAAAATATTGTGCCTTAAAGTTTTAAAAATACCTGCTTATGATGTGTGATTGTTCCGATGCAAGCAAAGAAGTGCTTATTTTTGCATTTAGGTCAGAGCTCTGAACATGCACAATAGATTGGTATATATAAGATTATGATTGAATCAGGTAAATAATAAATTCAATGTCTTTCATGCACAAAGATCTATATTACAGATCTTCATTAGATATGAATGTATTACAGTATCTTTGCCAAAATCAACTAAATCACTTGTAGCTTTCACATTTCTCATGTACCTAGTTGTTTTGATTAACAGAAGAATGAAATGGGATTTGATTGTTCAAATGTCTCCCTAATTATGGAGATTTAATATTGAATTGCAAAGCATCCCTCAATGCTATCAATATCATAGTATCCAAATTTGGATACATTTAAAAGAAGACTTTATTGGCGAAATGCACTACTTTGATAATTCAAATCATGTTTTTAGAAAGGAAGTGTTACAACCACACGCGTGTGTCTTTACCTTACAGCCACACGCGTGTGTCTTTAGCCATTCAGCCGGATATGGATACAGCCACACGCCGGCAGGGCAGCACATGCGTGTATACCGACTTATAGGCTATAGCCATTAATCTGACCTATAGCCACTAAATATACTGACCTATAGCCACTAAATTAGGGTTAGGGTTAGGGTTTAGGTTAGGGTAATATATATATCTCCCGAAGCTAATAAAGACAAAACGTCTTCTGTCCCGCTGCAAATCACGCCAATCCGCTGTGGCGCAATGGGATGCGTGCTAGTCTGATAATCTAAAGACATCGAGTTCGATACTCGGTCTTGCCGCCGCTTCTTTTATTTTATTTTATTTTTAACATAAATAATCAACGAGTAATGGAATGAGCCTCAAAATCCATTACGTCACGGATGCACTAATATATGTTTCTTGTGAAAATCACCGTAGGCCAATCTACTAAGTATAACCATACATGAAATATAAATATATTAATTCATTATTTTCTTCCTATTCGCTTGCTACAAAAGTAGACAAGAACATTACAAATTATATCCGCAATGTCTGAATATCAACAATAAAATTACCCAAAATGTGGTGGTATACTTTGATAGTACAATCTTTAGCAAATTACGATAAAATTGGTAACTCTGCACGTGCCCTCATAGACCCCGTTTATGGAGCACACAGCCACACACACTACATAAACAGACACAAAACGTGAGAGAAGTAATTTACCTCATTTACTTCGCAATTCTTAGTTAACCAATTGACCTAAAAAACAAGATTCCTTTACTTTAAAAAAAAGTACCAGTTTGTGCTTGTCCGAGCTTTGGCATATTCACAATCGATACGGTACAGCAGTTCACAAAGGGCAATTGTGTACGAACAACAGAGTACAATGGTTATGCATGTACGTAAAGCGAGCACACAATCAATCACGTCACGACATCCGAGCAGATTATTTTTCATTAGTATTATGTTATGTAACCCTAACCCACGTCAAATCAACCAGTGGTGTTCACCCGACCCCCTTCAAATTTGCTAAAATTTGCACCAAATGTTCCCCCAAGTGTCTCACGGAAAATTCTGAAATATTTTGCAGGGGGATTTTGAAAGCTTCTGTGAAAAAAACTAATCATACTGCTAGGCTCATTTTAGCATGTCTGGTAGTCCTTAATGGGTACTTCAAGAAAATGCATACATTGGGTATGTTTTCTTAGAGGATTGACCTAAAAAATGCATCTGAAAATGGTTAGAAAACACGTTTTTTACAATTATTGTCAATTTTCTGGTAACGTGTCTGTGTATACAGGCACTTTCAAACTTCAATATTTGTAAGATGGAAAGTGACATAAAGCTCATATCTTCTAATCTGGTAGACATTCATCTATATTTTAGGGAACTATCAGTGAAATTTTGCTCCCGAAATGTTATCTAGTAGAAAAATGCTCAAAAAAATGGGGTCAAACACCATTACGCTACCATTACGCTACCATTTATTGCCCTCAGGTGGTTTTCAGAGGATTTTGAAAGCGTCTCTGAAAAAAAGTATTAATGCTGCTAAGCTCATTTTGGCATGTCTAGTAGTCCTTCATTGGTACTTCAAGAAAATGCATATGTTGGAGAGGTCTTTGTACAGCATTGACCTTGAAAATGCATTTGAAAATGGTTAAAAACACGTTTTTTTACAATTGGTCTATTTTCTGGTAACGTGCATGTTTTTACAGGCACTTTCAAACTTAAATATTTTTGAGATGGAAAATGGTTCATATACAACTAACGAATGGGCTTATTGTGATAGTCAAATCTATTACCGAGGTGGGCTCAAAATGATTATTACCCGAAGCGTAGCTGAGGGTAATAGTCATTTTGAGCCGACCGAGGTAATAGATTGCCTATCACAATCAAGCACATTCGTTAGTTGTTTTATATCACTCATCAATATCAGTGATTGTGTTCAGCTTATAGCAAAATAAGTGAAAATCTCTTGAATATTTCATGAAAACGCTTGTAAATTTTGATATAAAAATCAATCGACATTAATGAAGCCAGTATGAGCCTCCAGAACCACGGCGTATCTAATACGCTTAAAGTCATTGTTATTTTGCGCATACAATCTCAAAGACGCAAAACTGAGTGCGCACCAACGCGCTGGCAGTTGCGCACATACGCGATGAATGCGTGCTAGCGCTCCCACGGATGTGCTTATTGGCTGTCTTGGCGTTCTTCTTCCTAGGTGAATAGTTTTTACCAACCAAGGGCAATCACGTGACTAGAACGTGTGCGCCATATAGTACTGCACACATTTGATCGCGTGTGCATTTTGCTTAAACACATGATCTATGGAACGAGCGCGTAACGAACTTTTAGAGTTAATTTTTTTATTTTGCGAGTTGTCCAAAACTATCGTTTGTCAAATTCAATGGTAAAACGATCTCATGAGGGATATAATAGCTCATATCTTCAAATCTGTTAGACATCCATCTATATTTTAGTGAACAACTAGTAACATTTTGCTTAAAACGCACACGAAAATGAGGTTAAACACTGTTACGCAACCCTTTATTGCCCTGAAGTGGTTTTCAGGGTTTTTTGAAAGCTTCTGTGAAAAAGAATAGACATGCTGCTAGGCTCATTTTAGCATGTCTGGTAGTCCTTCATGTGTACTTCAAGAAAATGCATACATTGGGTAGCTTTCATACAGCATTGACCAATAAAATGCATCTGAAAATGATTAAAAAACGTTTTTTTTTACAAGAAAATAGACAACAAATTGTAAGAAACGTGTTTTTTAACCATTTTCAGATGCATTTTTACAGTCAATGATGTAGGCAACTTACCCAATGTATGCATTTTCTTGAAGTACCCATGAAGGACTACCAGACATGCTAAATTGAGCCTAGCAGCATGTCTATTTTTTATCACAGAAGCTTTCAAAAACCCCTGAAAACCACTTCAGGGCAATAAAGGGTTGCGTAACAGTGTTTAACCTCATTTTCGTGTGCGTTTTTATGCTAGATACCATTTCGGAAGCAAAATGTTACTAGTTGTTCACTAAAATATAGATGGATGTCTAACAGATTTGAAGATATGAGCTATGAACCATTTTCCATCTCAAAAATATTTAAGTTTGAAAGTGCCTGTAAAAACATGCACGTTACCAGAAAATAGACCAATTGTAAAAAAACGTGTTTTTAACCATTTTCAAATGCATTTTCAAGGTCAATGCTGTACAAAGACCTCCCCAACATATGCATTTTCTTGAAGTACCCATGAAGGACTACTAGACATGCCAAAATGAGCTTAGCAGCATTAATACTTTTTTTCAGAGACGCTTTCAAAATCCTCTGAAAACCACTTGAGGGCAATAAATGGTAGCGTAATGGTGTTTGACCCCATTTTTGTGAGCATTTTTCTACTAGATAACATTTCGGGAGCAAAATTTCACTGATAGTTCCCAAAAATATAGATGAATGTCTACCAGATTAGAAGATATGAGCTTTATGTCACTTTCCATCTTACAAATATTGAAGTTTGAAAGTGCCTGTAAACACAGGCACGTTACCAGAAAATTGACAATAATTGTAAAAAACATGTTTTCTAACCATTTTCACATGCATTTTTTAGGTCAATCCTCTAAGAAAACCTACCCAATGTATGCATTTTCTTGAAGTACCTATTAAGGACTACCAGACATGCTAAAATGAGCCTAGCAGCATGATTAGTTTTTTTCACAGAAGCTTTCAAAAACCCCTGAAAACCACTTAAGGGCAATAAATGGTTGCGTAACAGTGTTTAACCTCATTTTCGTGTGCGTTTTTAAGCTAGATAACATTTCGGAAGCAAATTTTCGCTGGTGGTACCCTAAAATATAGATAAATGTCTATCATTCCACCAATTTTCATGCTTCTACTAGGTTGGACTAAAGGTGAACTTTGACCTTCAACTTTGCTGATTTCTGATATGTTCAGACTTTGAGGGCGCCCTACACGAAAACGGAACCATTTTTTGTGCTGATTTTTTGTGTGCTTTTAGAGAAAGTTGTTTTAAATTGATTTACATTCTTACTTTTGCTTTATTTGTTGTCATATTTATTTTATTGACCCCTAAACACTGTCCGAAAATTTAAATTTTACGACTTAAGGTAATTTTTGATGACCTCGTACGCGAAAATGAAATTTCGTAGCAGATTTTTTTTTTTTTTACTTTTACAGATAATAATGTTCTTTCAACTTACAAAAATTTAGCTTGCTCCCTCATTCACTTTAGCTGTGAGGTGGAGTTGAAAATGGCTGATTTTTGTATAACACCTTTTAAGAATCGCGTATTGGTTGCTAGGTGAGGCCGTATCTTAGCAACCATTTGACCTTGGGGCAAAATATTTCAGAATTTTCCGTGAGACACTTGGGGGAACATTTGGTGCGAATTTTAGCAAAATTGAAGGCGGTCGGGTGAACATTTCTCTGAAAATTGGGTGATTTGACGTGGATTGACCCAAATACAAAAACAGGTACTTTTGAAAAACAAATGCAGACTTTATTGGAGGTTATGCATTTGAAATGTTGGTGGCGATCAAACTTGGAGGGTATACAGAACAACATATTTGTTTTTAATTCGTCAATAAAGTCTTCTTTTAAGATAAAAGTGCTTTTGCAAAATCTGATAGGCTTTTTGTATTTTACTACCAAAAACAAAACAAAAACGTGTACTTATCCATTCACCATTCTGGCCAGTAAAATTACAAAATGTTCACATTTCACTCGCCCGCAAAAGCCAAAGTGTAACAAAAGAAAATGTAAAATTAGTTCTTGGTAGCTTGATCCTATTGGCAAACTTCGGGCTAGATAAGATTTGTACATTTTAAAGAGCAACATTTTATTTTGGGCAAACAAATCAGACCATCTATTCATGAAGTTTTGCTTGTCTGTCTACAATTTGTACTGGTAAGTAAGTGCTAATTATCCTCACTATCATGTAATTTGCAGCTATCACTAGATCGATCCTAAAGAAGGTTCCCATACCATACACAGTGGTGCTGTTGGTACTGGGTGCATTGCTAGGCGTGTTGGCGTCCCACGTCCCCCTGGTCGAGCAGCACACGAGCCCAATCGCCAACATGGACCCCCACGTCCTGCTCCAGGTCTTCCTCCCGATTCTCATCTTCGAGTCGGCCTTCGCCATGGACGTCCACACCTTCATGAGATCATTCCTACAGGTATTTTAACCTCTTCTAGGTGATAGGATTATATCAGTTTGTAACCGACTGCTTGTGTGTTCTGTTATTAATTTGGGGTTAGTAATAACTGTTTTAGTTCATATCAGAGTAAAAACAAGTTACAAATTTGAGTTTGCACCTTCATGTGATCATTCCCACAAGTAACCTCTTCCGGGTGAAAGGATTATAACTGTTTGTAACCGACTGCTCAGGGTAAAACTCTTTTAATTAGGGGTTTCTGCTATCTGTTCTGGTTCATATCAGAGAGAAAACAAGCTATGTTGTTTGAGTCTGTATTTGCTATGGACGTCCACCTCTTCATCTTCATGAGATCTTTCCTACAGGTATTGTGGTTGTTAATTTTGTAAATGTTTACTGTCATTAATTTGTGTTACTTAACCCTATTCTAACTGGGCTATTTCAGACCAGGTTTTTACTGGGGGGGGGGGGTCAATTTGACCCTCCCCCCCCCCCTAATATCTCGAAGACCGATTGTCCGATTCACGCGAAATTTTGCATGGAGGAACATTGAAGTATTAGCAACGCGTTCATGTTTTTGTTTAAACAATCCAATGTTAAATATGCAAATTATGCGCATATTAATTACCGAAGTACGCTAATTTATGCAGAAATTCTCTTTTTGTCTGTAAATCACTAAATGTTGCTCAGAATATGCAAATTTTGTGCATAAATATACTTTATGACTTAATTAACATGTTTTCAAAATTAAAAATTGCAAAATTTTCTTTATGTATTTCTTTGTTTTTGGAATTTCTAATGTATTTCTTTGTTTTTTCGACTTATGTTTTTTATTATTTTTTTTAATGGAATAAATTATTGACCATTATCCAAGTATTTTTAGCCCAAAATTAATTGATTGCAGTGATTAGAATGAAAAATAATGAAGGATTTGTCTATTATAGGAAAAACCAATTTCCATAGGATTTGTACACAAATCACAAAATTTAGCGATTTTCGGGCCGACGCTCACTCACAAAAGGGCATGTGACTTTAGAACAGAGTACCCGGTCGTCGCAAATTTTGTCTCAAAAGTTGCGAAAGACTTCAATGAAAAAACTCATGAAGTCGCGCGGCAATATCGCCGCGCATTGCAGAATTATCGCGCAAAAAGTTGAGGGGGGTCAAATTGACCCCCCCCCCCCCCCCCCCCCCCCAGTTAGCATAGGGTTAAGGGGCCCAGTGGGGTATTATTTTACATTATTGCACACTTTTACTATATTATTGAATAATAAATAAAATAATAATAATCAATTATGATAATAATCAATTTAAGTGCTCTTTCTCGGGAGTTCCCAGGGGAGTATTCTAGCCGGCTATACCTATTATAGGTGCTCAAATGCTTTATAAACACCTCCGTTCCTAACAAGTACCCATTTAATACACCTAGGACTAGGTAGAGAGTAGCAAATGTGAAAATTTGTCTTGCTGAAGGACAAACACTATGGGCATACACAGGATTTGTACTTGCATGGGGGACATCACGATTAGAAGACATGCACTCTACCAACACTTCACAAGCGCTTAGAGACTCTTTTTCAATTTGCGCTATAGATGTATTTCAAGAACTGTTTCTCTTTTATGGCTACATTTTATAGGTGTGCATTCTGGCTGTGTTTGGTCTGGTCCTGGCCTCGGTCTTGACAGCAGTCCTGGCCATGTTCCTCTTCAACTACGGCTGGAACTTCAGCCAGGCTATGATGTTTGGGTCCATCATGAGCGCAACAGATCCTGTCGCTGTTGTATCGCTGCTCAAAGATCTGGGTAAGCCAACCAAACAGGATTTTAACTCCTAAAGTGCTGTTTGCATGACACCAAGCTTCCAATGGTCTGCCATGCGTAAGGGCGCATAGAGTAACATAATGCCTATAGTATACTGCAGTGGCATATTGTATACTTAGAGATTGTCATGCATGTGGATGTAATTTGAAATTGAAAGGGTCAAAATTCACAGGCAAGAATAATGACAACTGATGACAAAGAAATACAGAAACCGTTTTACTTTATTTTCACCGACCTGGCAAACAACAACCACGAGGCAAACCTTTAAATCAACAAGTCCTGATACCGATCACAATTTTGATAGCGATATCTTCTGATTACAGTACAATAGCAATAGAAATCCCCTACAAAATTGTTGTAACTAGGCTAACTTGTGTCCACTTGGAAAGATGGCAACCCTTATCTGATTTACAAATCGGAACCACCTTACAATGGTTGTATTGTTTAGTGCACGCACTGATCTTGTCTGGAGCGTTTGGGCTTCGATAGATTTCATTGTTCATTAGCAAACTATAATTTAGCCTTACAATGAAGCTATAGCACCAGGGGAAATACATAATGTGAAATACCAATGGTAATCAATCAATAGGATAGCTCTGTTTCACTACATTATGATGTCATCATATTTTCTTGGAGGTTGATAACATTTACCTAGATATTAACTCCAATGAATTTTACTTTACACCTATAGACCGCATCTAAGTAGTGAAACTGTTCTCATGGCAACAACATTTGCTTTACAAATTGGCAACTATACTTGCTGTGTTCATTTTAATTATGTATTGTATATTTCATCTCATTTCATTTATAAAGGCGCTTCCAAACAGCTTGGAACCATCATTGAAGGAGAATCTCTTCTCAACGATGGCTGTGCTATCGTCATCTTCAACGTCTTCATGAAGATTGTATTCTTTCCTCACCTTGCTAAGTCGGGTAAGCACTATTTTCACAGCGTTAATGCTTCTATCGTTTAAGTGAAAATCAAATACTTAAAGTCCATTTAACATTTTGTTTTGTTTTGTTATGTGGATTTGTAAGCCTTTGTCTTTATTTAATCACACAGCCACTGGTCACACAGACCCTTTGGGCAAATCAGATTGTCTGATATTCTGATTGTATGTAGTTATGATGTAGTACTTTACTTAAAGGGGAAGTTTCCCCAAGTACTAATGTGGATTGAATGAAAGGAGAACAATTAAAGAAGCCCAATAGTGAAAGTTTGAGCAAATTTGGATTTTCAATTCAAAAGTTATGATTCTGGTAAGTTTTGTTTGCCGCCCTCTCTAGATGGCAATTTGCCAAGGTCTGTGATGCCATAGTAGAACAACCTTCCACTGACTTTGTACACATATTTTTATATTTTCTAATTTTTCTTGGATTTCACTGGACCAGTTGAGGAAGTTTTACCTTAAATGCATGCCCATTTACCTCTTCTCTAACATATCTGAGAACGAGAGTAGATGGACAATGCTTTTTCATGAAAAGTGACATTTTATGAAGTTTTGTTGTACAGTTCCAATGGGAGTTGTTCATCTGTGACATCACAGATTTGGCAAAGAGCCGACTGAGAGGGCAGCAAACAATATTTTGATCAAAACTGTTAAAAATCATAATTCTTGATTGGATTATCAAAATCTGTTCAAACTTTTGCTAAAAGGTATCTAAATTGTTCCCTTTTCACCCAACCTGCTTAACAGCTTGTAGACACTTCCCCTTTAACTGACTCTCATTTGGTTACACTGGCCATTTTTAGTACATTAGCATTTTCCTTCATTAATATAACTTTTTTGGAACGTTGTATGTCATTTTATGTATTGATGTGCATTTTGATTTATGTTTTGTTATTTGTTAACATGTGAATTGTGAATCTGAAACAACTCTCCCTTATTTTTTAGGAACAAATGGATTGAAAGAAATGCTCAAAGAAAAAGTCAACTATCACCACATCCTCTACTTCATTTAAGTGGCCATTGCCAACTGGTGTTTGGCTTTTCTATCTCAAAATTCACCTAACATGACAAAATATTTGATGCTTTTATCATTCAGTTGGGGAGAATGTTCTATACTTCATGCAAGTAGCCATCGCTGGACCAGTGTGGGGCTTTGTCGTCGCCAAATTCACCGTCTTTTGGCTCTCGCATATTTTCAACGATGCCCTGGTTGAAATCACGATCACGCTGGCCGCGACGTACCTCACCTACTACATCGGCGACATCTGGCTCGGCGTGTCTGGCGTTCTGGCGGTAGTCGTTCTGGGTCTGATCGTGAATGCCGAGAAAACGTCCATCAGTCCGGAAGTGGAAGTCTTCCTACACAGGTTGGTTTGTGTTTCTAATTGTGGAATGAGTTCCCGGCCCCGTCACTCTATATTCAAAGGTTCAACACATGATCATTTTCATTGTGAAGAAAATGTCCCCTATTTGGGGTGTTTCTGCAAATTATAGCCCATTTTTTTACCCCCAAACAAGTACCAATTGGCATACATTTTGAGTAGACTTATTAAACAAAAAGTCTGTTTATAGACATTTCACAAATATTATCATGAAAAAACATATGCGAAAACTGCCCCCCTTGGTCCATATCATGTCATTGCGGATTTCTGACCAGTTTTGTTTAAGGTTGTAGTTAACTGAGGTATATAAGTTATATATCACCTGAATCTGAGGTTTTGTGGAATTCAAAAAATTATCCCCTATTTGGGTGTTGTCATTGCATGTTATTGCTGATTTCTGACCATTTTAGTGGATTTCAAAAATACCCAGATCAGAAAATTGAAATATTGTATGAAGGTCACAAACGTCTTCTCATCATGATAAGATTCTGGGTGGTGTTAGCATACCTGCATGGCCAAACACACTCATCTTCACCTTAGTAAAAAAAAGTTAGAGGAACAATTCAACAGCAAAAAATGAGGGCAATCGTCCTTGATGAATTTAAATGCCTCTTCATCCTTGTTAGATTCTGGGAGATGTTAGCCTACCTGGCCAACACACTGATCTTCATCATGGTCGGAGTGGTCGTCACTCAGAAAGCCTTGAGCAGCGTCGAGAGCATCGACTGGTTCTATCTGGTGGCTCTCTACCTAGCTATCAACATCATCAGGTATTAACCCCTTGACCACGGGAACCGAGTGGGTTGTGTACAAAGTCTTTGGGGATTTCATAAACTTGTAGGGAACAGGTTAAATATGGATAAAATGTCAAAAATCCAATTTGAAATTTGATTCCTTTAAATATTCATGATTTGATAAGATATGAAAAGCTTGCAGTAGCCATATTTGCAAAATTCAAAAGGCAAAGGGGTACATTTTTGGCAATACCACGATGCTTTACTATAAGCAGTAACTCAGCAAGCCCTAATCAGCATACAAAACATGGATTGCTTCTATCTGGTGGCTCTTCACCTGGCAATCAACATTATTAGGTACAACAAACAAGCTAGAGTAGTAGTTCTAAATTGTTGTACAATTACTGTAGTGGTGGTGGTGGTGGTGGCAGCGGCAACATATTACCGTAAACCACTAGCTGCTTACTTTATCTCTCTCTCTCCTCTAGTATAAAATCGCATCTTGTCTAATGTGTTTTGTAATTGCCATGCTCAGTGCCGTAGTTACAGAGGGGGGGGGGTTGACAAAAACAGTAAAACATAAGGGGAAATGTGCCCCCCCCCCCTCAATCAGTCCGACCACTCAGCTACACCACTGGCCTTGTTGTAATTTCTATGACTTGCGCTATACCGGTTTACACATATATTTAATTTATTTTCTGTAATTAAGTTTCTAAGACTCCTTTCAATTAACCCCTTGACCACAGGAACAGAGTGGGTTGTGTACAAAGTCTATGAGGATTTCATAAACTTGTAGGGAACGGGTTAACAAGAAGTGGCAATATAATTAATTTTTGTATATTGTTAATATTGTATGCTGTTGAATATGTGGAAGATAAATATATAAATTAAAATCAAATCAAAATAAATCAAACAATTGATTGCCTTTTTTTGCAGGGGTTCGGTTATCGCAATCTTCAGTCCGGTCCTGTCCCGCATCGGTTACGGTCTGACATGGCGCAACGCAGTCGTGATGACCTGGGGCGGTCTCCGTGGCGCCGTCGGTCTAGCCCTGGCCCTAGTGGTTGAGAACCTTGCTGGAGATGATGATGTAATCGGGAAAAAGTTCTTGTTCCATACTTCTGGCATCGTGGTCCTGACTCTAATCATCAATGCCACCACCTTACAGACCCTTCTCAGAATCCTAGGTATGTCTGTAGAAAATTACCAGCTACATTTTAAGTGAAAAGGTCAAAGGTCAAGGGCCATAGGGTGCCCAGAATCCTAGGTGTGTTTGTGGATAATGATCCAACTGGATCTTAAGTACATAGGTCAAAGGTCAAGGGTTATATGGTGCTCAGAATCCTAGGTATGATTTTGGAGTATGATCTAACAGGATTCAAAATTAAAAGGTCACGGGTTATGGCGCACAGAATCCTAGGTATGTTTGTGGTGAATGATCCAACTGGATTTGAAATAAAAATGTAAAAGGTCAAATCCCAGGGACGACACCCTATATATACATTGTACTTCCTTTGCTCATTTTCATTCATTTATTTTATATATCAGCGTTCCTATGTTTGAAATAGCTCAATATTCTTATAACTTCTAACTATCATTTTGTTTATGATAAACTTCTTTTTTGCTTGATTTGTAGACATGGTGTGGCAAGATTGGTAGAGCCCAAGATTTCCTATTGTGAAATCCTATGTCCTATGTCTGCCCACTGCGTTTTGATCTTCAGCAAGACGATTAATCCATAATTATTGCTGCTCTCTACCTTGGTGTATAAATGTGATTCGTCTTGGTGAAATCAGCCAGAAGTCGGCAAATGTCAAACCTCAGAAATCGCACTTGATTCGAAAGTGCATACAATTTGGAAAAAAAAACAATTATTAGCTTATATTGTTCCCTGATAATCTTCTACAAGTAGGCAAATTTTCCAGTCAAAATATTTGGTGTAAATATGAAAATTAAGGAGAGTTTTGAAGCATGTTTTTTCGGGTTTGCAAAGTTAGATTTTCAAGATCCTGTACCCCTCACTAGCGATCGATAATAAGCTCCGCCTCTTAGTAACCTCTTTGTGCTAAGTTGCTAATCTCGCTAAGTGGCGTGTTCACGTCCAGATGTATTAATCCCAATTGATAGCGCCGCCGCTACCCCCGAGTTTATTATTCCAAAATCACTTAAATTTCAATTAAATCTTTACATATATCTACAAAGCATGGATTATATTCAACAATTTTTAGAGGGAAGGTGTAAGTCATACATATTTACTGATATGCAAGTTTTCAAGAAAATTGGATTAAGGTTGCTACGACATTCTATTCATGCAACCGGTTCACGTATGGCCTGCCATGAAAGCTAATTTCACTATCGAAACGGATGTAAAACTTCTTGAGCGATTTTCTCTGCATTTTATTTCCAGACCGTTCATAATTATTATTACTATTATTATTACTACTGTTATTATTATAATTATTATTATTGTTATCATTATTATTATTATTATTATTATTATAATTATTATTATTATTATTATTATTATTATTATTATTATTATCATTATTGTCATTATTATTATTATTATTATTATTACTATTATTACTATTATTATCAGGAATGAGTGACATCTCCATCCCGAAGCGGCTGGCAATGGCCGGTGCCGTCCGCCGAATCCACGACGGTCAGAAACGAACCTTCAACATGCTCAAGGCTGACCGGTTCCTGGCGGACGCTGACTGGGAGATTGCAACAGAGGCTACGGAGATCGAAGATCCTTACAGCAAGGTCCAAGATGATGATGTGAGTTCCTGAGAAATAGATTTTCAGCAAAGAAAAAAAAACTATGATTAACAGTTGATCTGGGTCCCATTTAATGAAACTTTTCCATCTGTTGTAAATGTCTAATATTGTAACTACCATGTCAACAAACAATCAGCATGGAGCATTATAGCTGTTGCCATGGTAGTTACAATAATTGGACACCTACAGCAATCGGAAGTTTTATGAAACAGGGCCAAGATATTGACAAGCAATTGCTCAACATGCTAATGGTTGACATTTCCTGGCTGAGGCAGACTGTGCGATGTAAGTATGTAACTATCATTCATTTTATTTCAGTTTATTGCTGCTGTTACTTTTATGCCTCTGCAACAAGTAGGCATTATTTTTCTGGTTGTCCGTCTCGTTTTCTTTATCGCCAAATCTCAATTATCTTCTCAATTATCTTCTCTAATCAACACCATCCTCCTCATCAATTTCATCTTATTTTCATCATCATTACCACCACCACCACCAATATCATCATCATCATCATCACCATCATCTTCATCATCTTTATCCCTTTTCTTCCCCACAGGAGGAGCTCGCTGTTGAACTGATGATGGGAGAGCAGGAGAGTGTGTGTCCAGCCTGCTTGCACATGGTCCCCATTGAATTGTCATTTATTGTCACCGTCATCATTATCTTCTATTCCTATCATCAACACCATCCCCCTCATCATCATCATCATTTTCATCAACATCCTCCTCCTCCTCCTCCTCCTCCTCCTCCTCCTCCTCCTCCTCCTCCTCCTCCTCCTCCTCCTCTTCCTCCTCTTCCTCCTCTTCCTCTTCCTAACCATCACCATCATCTTATTTTCATTATCATTACCTCCACCACCACCAATATCATCATCATCATCACCAACATCATCTTTATCCCTTTTCTTCCGCGCAGGAGGAGCCCGCTGAAGAACTGATGAGGGGGAGAGGAAGAGTGTGTGTCCAGCCTGCTTGCACATGGTCCCCATTGAATTGTCATTTATTGTCACCGTCATCATTATCTTCTCTTCCTATCATCAACATCATCCCCCTCATCATCATCATCATTATCCTCCTCCTCCTCCTCCTCTTCCTCACCATCAATTTCATCTTATTTTCATCATCATTACCACCACCACCACCAATATCATCATCCTCATCATCACCATCATCTTCATCATCTTTATCCCTTTTCTTCCGCGCAGGAGGAGCCCGCTGAAGAACTGATGAGGGGAGAGCAGGAGAGTGTGTGTCCAGCCTGCTTGCACATGGTCCCCATTGAATTGTCATTTATTGTCACCGTCATCATTATCTTCTCTTCCTATCATCAACATCATCCCCCTCATCATCATCATCATTATCCACCTCCTCCTCCTCCTCCTCCTCTTCCTCACCATCAATTTCATCTTATTTTCATCATCATTACCACCACCACCACCAATATCATCATCCTCATCATCACCATCATCTTCATCATCTTTATCCCTTTTCTTCCGCGCAGGAGGAGCCCGCTGAAGAACTGATGAGGGGAGAGCAGGAGAGTGTGTGTCCAGCCTGCTTGCACATGGTCCCCATTGAATTGTCATTTATTGTCACCGTCATCATTATCTTCTCTTCCTATCATCAACATCATCCCCCTCATCATCATCATCATTATCCTCCTCCTCCTCCTCCTCTTCCTCACCATCAATTTCATCTTATTTTCATCATCATTACCACCACCACCACCAATATCATCATCATCATCATCATCATCACCATCATCTTCATCATCTTTATCCCTTTTCTTCCGCGCAGGAGGAGCCCGCTGTTGAACTGATGATGGGAGAGCAGGAGAGTGTGTGTCCAGCCTGCTTGCACATGGTCCCTATTGAATTGTCATTTATTGTCACCATCATCATTATCTTCTCTTCCTATCATCAACACCATCCCCCTCATCATCATCATCATTATCCTCCTCATCCTCCTCCTCCTCCTCCTCCTCCTCCTCATCCTCATCATCATACTCCTCCTCCTCCTCCTCTTCCTCCTCTTCCTCTTCCTAACCATCACCATCATCTTATTTTCATCATCATTACCTCCACCACCACCAATATCATCATCATCATCATCACCAACATCATCTTTATCCCTTTTCTTCCGCGCAGGAGGAGCCCGCTGAAGAACTGATGAGGGGGGAGAGGAAGAGTGTGTGTCCAGCCTGCTCCACCATGGTCCCCAACGAACCAACGTACAGGGAGTTCAAAGACATGATGGAGGAAGCTCGGCTGCGTATGCTCAAGGCTGAGAAGGTTAGACTGATCAGGGGGGTGTTTCACAATTGTATTTATTTATTAATTTATTTGTTTTATTTATTTTATACTGCAGGGTAGGCCTGTTCAGTTATGCAAAACTGCTTTACAAAGGCGCCCTGCAGTTTAACTTGCATGTTGAAAAAACAAAATATATAAACATACATTATAAAAATTCAAAACAAACATAAATGATGGGGAGAGTGAATACAAGATATCATTAAGTTGAACTTAAATTCTAGGTTGGACTTAAAATTATGGTAAGCCATTATTTGCTATGTCAAATTTAGACATAATTTTGTAATACAACAGAAACATTATTTTTTTCAAGCATAGCTATTTTTTACTGTCAAGGATTTTATATTCTTGATGTAAAATTCATTACAAATTTCAAATATGTGCATTTTTGCCCTGGATATTTGTTCATTCCAAGGCTACAAATGGCTTTCCATTACTTGAAGTCCACTTTTTTTCTTTATAGTCACACTTTTCCATTCCCTAAACTCATGGGGCGGTATTCTACTAAATTTATCAACTTAGGCTAGACATAACATTGGACTAACTAATCCACACTTTAGTCCACACCTCAGAAGAGTTAAACCTACAAACTTAAAACTTTAGGCTGGCTTAAAGTCATAGACAGGCCTACCAGAATACAAAATTGTAGTCCAGACTAAAGTTATCAACTTAGTTGGGGGTTAGTCGACACTTAGTTAGCACTTTAGGCCGGACTAATTTTGTAGAATACTGGCCATGATATTGTGTGTAAAAATGTATCCTAGAAATCATATGTTGAACTCAAACGAAGGGTAAACATACATTTTGAGAAAATTGACAAAATTATACATTTTGTGTACAAAACATATAGGGAGTTGTCGACAAACTTTTCATAGAAATAAATCTCCAAAGAGCCATAGTTGACTTATTTATTGACTGTTTGTGCTTCATCATTATTATTATTATATTTGTAGGTGAGCTACTGGAAGCAGTTTGAGCATGGCATGCTCGCCCGGGAAGCTGTTCGTCTCCTGATCCAACACACTGAGGTCGCGGCCGACATATCCGACCAATTCATCCTGGTCAATGATCTCAAGAAGTCATGGCAGATCAAGGGCATCTATCCATGGCTGGTATGTTTTTGTTTTCATTCATTTCAATCTCGGAAACATTTTTTTTAAGGTATACATAATACAATATATACACATCGTAAAATAAAACAAATCATCAAATTCGAGCTTACTAAGTCAAGGCTAAGGCTTGCCTGTTTAATTTATAACAAAAAAGAGTTAAGAGAACTTTAAAAAGGCATGGGGCCTTGTGGGTGAGAATTCTCCCAGTTATTAAACAAAATTAACTATTTGGGCATTTTATAATATAATATACAACTAACGAATGGGCTTCTTGTGATAATCAATCTATTACCGAAGTGGGCTCAAAATTATTACCCTCAGCTACGCTTCGGGTAATAGTAATTTTGAGCCCACTGAGGTAATAGATTGCCTATCACAATCAAGCACATTAGTTAGTAGTTTTATATCACTCATCAATATCGCGGATAGCGTTCATCTTACGCAAAATATGTGAAAATCTCTTCAATATTTAATAAAAATCGCTTGTAAATTTTGACATAAAAATCAATCGACATTGATGAAACCAGTATGAGCCTCCAAAACCATGGCGCATCTAATACGCTTAATTTCATTGTTTATTTTGCGCATCAATAACAAAGACGCGAAACTGAGTGCGCACCGACGCGCTGGCATATTGCGCACATATGCAATGAATGCGTACTAGCGCGCCCACGGATGTGCTTATTGGCTGTCTTGGCGTTCTTCTTCCTCTGACCTAGATTAGTGTTAGTTTTTACTAACAGTTGCCATCACGTGACTAGAACGTGTGCGCCATAGAGTACTGCACAAATTTGTTCGCGTGTGCATTATGCTAAAACCAATGATCTATGGGACGAGCGCATAACGCACTCTTAGTGTTAGTTTTTTTACTAACAAGCCCCGTCACGTGATTGTGCATGCTGTCCAAAACTATCGTACATGTATGTCAAATTCAATGGTAAAACGATCGTATGAGGGATATAATATGTAATAACATACAAACCAACAAACAACACACAAGGTATATAATGTAATATAATTATAATGTGAATACAATTTAAAGGAATCAAATCATGAATATTTTACTAAAAAGTATGTTTTAAGATATTTTTCTAATAAAACAATTGTATGTAACATCCTTCCAGCAATTACTTTTATGGGTTTTAGCTTGCCGAAACTAGCGCAAAATCAGCGAAAAATCAGTGTACCATAACTATTACCACGTTAACCAATAAACAAAAATGCAAGTGAAATTTTACATGAAATGATACATATTTTAATCAATTATTTTTTAAAAACAGCTTAATGTGTTCATATCTACTGCTGATTCTGTAAATCAGTAGATTAAAGGACTACCAACCCACAAATATGTGGGACTCCGTCCTTGATGGGTAAGGATCTAGTAACTAAACTCAATTAATTTGGGGTTTATTAAAACAATTTAAAATGTAACAAAATAACAAACTTTTTAAAAAAGAGATATACATATATAAAAACAGTAATTAATAAGTTATTCAAAATAAGTGACTTATCATCAGCTTACTAGACTTCAAAAGTAATTACAATTAAAAGACGAGATCATACCTATCATATTCAATAGTGTTATATGACTTGGTCAAATAAGAGTCATTGATTGGCTAGAAAACGTCACATGATTTCAACTAAATTCAGTATATTCCATGGAAGAGCAGTATATCTCACCCCTCAGAGCCGCGATATATCAATATTAGAAAAAAAATGGTAGCAATACTATCGATTGTAGGTGTTGTATGTCATCTCATGCTGGAAGTATTTTTAAATCAAAGTTTGCGCATACGCGCGCGATGTTTTGACGTCACAATGACTTGTCAACATATCACTTTAAAAAGCCACAGTGTTCTAATTGAGCTCGATCCTTGATTCCTTTGTACAAAGACTTAGTCAAATAACAAAACAGATGTTAACTTTATTGTCAGGAATATCTTGGCATGTTCACTCGGGATTTGATATGCTATTTGGTAAAGATAATAAGTCTCTCGAATACGTCTCGGTACTTATAATCTTCCTTCAATATCATTGCAAATCCTTCGGCAAGAAATATTCCGTGACGTTCCCTCTAACAGTTAGCATCTGTATAATATTGCACTTAATTACTGTAAATGTCGTTATTTTCGCGCGATTAATATTTCGCGCTGAGCAACACAAAAACACATTCGCGGCTTTTTAATTTCGCGGCCAAGCAAGTGTTCACACGCATTGCAAATGGCGCATTTATATTTGCGGGTTTTAATATTCGCGGACGCCGACTTCAGCGCGAAATCCGCGAAAATTAATGCACCGCGAACATTACCACGTTACAGTATACCACAACAATAACATAGAATTGAATTACACATTGCAGGATCCAACAAATTAGAGCAAAAATATGGTTGGGTGTTTTCAGTTATGAATGCAAATCAAGATGAATGAATGTCATAGGGTCACGAGTAATGAGTCAAATCACAAAGTGCCTTTTTCTAGCGTACACATTGCCATAAGTTTGTACATAGTTGACAAAATCCTCACTTTTTGCTCTGCCTCCATCAGTCCATCCATCCATCCGTTCGGTTTTTGTTCTTGGTGAGAAGGTTATGAAAGGTTATGAAACTGAAATGAAAAGGTTATGAAACTGAAATAAAAGTTTGCGCGCTCATGTAAAGAATATTGCGGCACTCCCTCTATACTCACCATGAGTGATTTAAACAACAAAAAAAATCACTTTTACTTTCCATGTCCCCTCCACAGAAACGAAAGCTAGAGGAAGCCATCAGTGAGAAGAAAATAGCCGCGATCCCGAGACCCAAATCCAAGTTCGCGCGGCTGATGTACCGCATCTCCCACCACACGGCCTTTGACATACTCATCAACATCATCATCATCCTCAACGTCGTGCCCATCGTGATGGAGTTTACCTACGACCAAGACTTGAAAAGCTACGATACAGTCGGCCCTTTCCTGCGCGACTCCAACTTTGTGTTCTTCGCCATCTACGTGCTGGAAGCTTTGATTAAGGTTTGTGATTTTTTTTTTGGTGGATAAAAGTAATAATACACAGTTTTTGTATAGTGCATAACACATTGCAAAAGCACATCCCTATCCGCTTTAATTATGACACTGGTTGTTATTGTATCCCCCGAACCACTTCGGGGGATACTATGGATTTGGCCTCGTCGCGCCGCCGCCGCCGCGTCCGCCGCGTCCGCCGCAGAGATTTTCTTGTGAACGCTCTACAGGTCCGAGTTCTTGTCCGATCATTTTCTAATTTGGTATGAAGGTGTATTAAGGAAAGAGGATGAAGCCTATTGATTTTGGTGTGGGGCGGAGTCCTGGTTGCCATGGTAACCATGATATAAAGAAATAGTTAAGATTACCTTGTGAACGCTCTACAGGTCTGAGTTCTTGTCCGATCATTTTTTAATTTGGTATGAAGGTGTATTAAGGAAAGAGGATGAAGCCTATTGATTTTGGTGTGGGGCGGAGTCCTGGTTGCCATGGTAACCATGATATAAAGAAATAGTTAAGATTACCTTGTGAACGCTCTACAGGTCCGAGTTCTTGTCCGATCATTTTCTAATTTGGTATGAAGGTGTATTAAGGAAAGAGGATGAAGCCTATTGATTTTGGTGTGGGGCGGAGTCCTGGTTGCCATGGTAACCATGATATAAAGAAATAGTTAAGATTACCTTGTGAACGCTCTACAGGTCCGAGTTCTTGTCCGATCATTTTCTAATTTGGTATGAAGGTGTATTAAGGAAAGAGGATGAAGCCTATTGATTTTGGTGTGGGGCGGAGCCCTGGTTGCCATGGTAACCATGATATAAAGAAATAGTTAAGATTACCTTGTGAACGCTCTACAGGTCCGAGTTCTTGTCCGATCATTTTCTAATTTGGTATGAAGGTGTATTAAGGAAAGAGGATGAAGCCTATTGATTTTGGTGTGGGGCGCGGTCCTGGTTGCCATGGTAACCATGATATAAATAAATAGTTAATATTACCTTGTGAACGCTCTACAGGTCCGAGTTCTTGTCTGATCATTTTCTAATTTGGTATGAAGGTGTCTTAAGGAAAGAGGATGAAGCCTTTAGATTTTGGTGTTGGGCGGAGTCCTGGTTGCCATGGTAACCATGATATAAAGAAATAGTTAAGATTACCTTGTGAACGCTCTACAGGTCCGAGTTCTTGTCCGATCATTTTCTAATTTGGTATGAAGGTGTCTTAAGGAAAGAGGATGAAGCCTATTGATTTTGGTGTGGGGCGGAGTCCTGGTTGCCATGGTAACCATGATATAAAGAAATAGTTAAGATTACCTTGTGAACGCTCTACAGGTCCGAGTTCTTGTCCGATCATTTTCTAATTTGGTATGAAGGTGTATTAAGGAAAGAGGATGAAGCCTTTTGATTTTGGTGTGGGGCGGAGTCCTGGTTGCCATGGTAACCATGATATAAAGAAATAGTTAAGATTACCTTGTGAACGCTCTATAGATCCGAGTTCTTGTCTGATCATTTTCTAATTTGGTATGAAGGTGTATTAAGGAAAGAGGATGAAGCCTATTGATTTTGGTGTGGGGCGGAGTCCTGGTTGCCATGGTAACCATGATAACCATGATATAAAGAAATAGTTAAGATTACCATGTGAACGCTCTACAGGTCCGAGTTCTTGTCCGATCATTTTCTTATTTGGTATGAAGGTGTATTAAGGAAAGAGGATGAAGCCTATTGATTTTGGTGTGGGGCGGATTCATGGTTGCCGTTGTGTGTAAGAGATTTAGGTTCAGACATCAAATCCAGAAATACATGTCTAAAAAGTACCAGGGCCATGCACAATTATTGCAAATATCTCAGCTGAGGGATGAAAAGAAAGATCAGGGGATCTACTTTGCATAGGTATAGATTGTTAGAATGAGAAAAAAATGAAGTAATATTTTCAATAAATCCATTATCAAACAGCAAATTAATTAATACTTGAGTCATTTGAAAACTTACTTGACATTAAAATAATGTTTTTTAAACTGAATGAGATATATGATTCTCTAGAGACTCTAGTACACTTGAATACTGATCCCCCTATAATTGATAAACAAATCCAAGTATAACACCTTGTTCAAAACCCTAAACAATGACGATTGGCTGCAATTGTTTTTAACTGCTGCATAATGTAAGAGCCTGTTACATATGCCAATATTAATGAGCTCCGCAAGTTAGCAAAGGCCTCGCCGCTGACGCGGCTCAGTCCAGCGATCACTGCTGTAAGCGCACATCGCCTTGTCTATTAATCAGACCCTGCTCGGAGGACAAACAGCGCGCGAGGCCTTGCCCAAAGGCTACTGCCAGCCTAGTAGAACAACGTACACCACCAAACTTGTTCAGTTCACAATATTACAACCCACAAAAGTGCAATGCAATTGGTTCGGGGGATACATGTGCTCGGCTGCGCGACCCGCCGAGCGCGCAATTTCTAGTTGGTACATGCAGTTCATACCCGCACAATTATCTTGCACACCATCTCAACACTGATCTTCGGGAGTATACAAACACAGACAAATAGGAACAAAATGAATGAAAGTTGAAGGTCAAGATAGAACAGTCATCAAGCACTGCGTGATAATCTATTACTCTACCTTTGTCCTTTCCCGGACATGTAGATCATCGGGCTTCGGCGCTATTACATCTTCAGCCATTGGAACAAGTTTGATGCCTTCATCATCATCTTGTCCCTGGTCGACATCATTCTGGCCGAGATTTTTGAGACGAAGATTGGTCTCAGTGCCTTCAAGCAAGTCAAGCTCCTCAAGCTGATGAGATCACTCAGGATGCTCCGTCTCACAAAGGTAACAATTGATGATGATGATGATGATGATGATGATGATGTTTTGTTTGATTCTCATTAATGTTTTGATGTGGTATAAAATAACAATGGGGAAGGTGAGTTAGCTCAGTTGGGAGCGCATCTGACTTAGACGCGCGGGATCCCCGGTTCAAAACCAACCATCGGACAATGCGTCTTTTATCACACAATAAATTCGAGGTAACTCTCGTTGTGTGTTATCAGAAAATGTTTCACGGAAAACACACCATCCCTCGGATAGGACGATAAATGGAGGTCCCGTATATGAGACAGTCACACCTCGTATACACCAAGAACCTAGCCTACTTATCAACAAGAGTAGGGTGCATGTTTACTCGGTTGACTCGTATCACAACCAAATTAAAGTGATATAATAAACAGTGCACAGATGGGAGGACTCATCAGTTGCTTCCCCTACTGACAAGACGTCTTGCCAGCCCGTCAGTATAGCAAAAATTCCTCATGATTTGAGGGGGGCTTTGTCCAAGTATGGATGAACTATTGCCTGATAGAAGATAGAAGTAGAAAATAACGGTAATAATAACCTCTTTCCTTTGACAGGTCATCATCCCAAGACTGATTACCGCTGTCAACGGCCAGATCAACAACCAGCTCAGTCTGGGCTACGACGTCGGAAAGGGCTTCATCATCGGCGAGGAGGAGGTCAGTAAGATCATTGACCATATGGTGGACAACAAGAAGATCCTCAAGGAGCTGAAACACATCTCGGACACCGGTCGTCTGCAAGTCATCAAAGAGCTGGGTAAGTTTGATCCTCAAATTGGCAGTTACACGTTTATGTTCATATTCTTCATTCTATTTGTTAGAGTCAGGGTAAAAAAAATTAAACCTAGGTGGGTGGACATTAAAAAGATCTTAAAGGAGCTCATGCAAATATCTCGGACACTGTTCGTCTGCAAGTCATCAAAGAGCTGGGTAAGTTTGATCCCCAAATTGGCAGTAACAGCTGTTGATTTTCATATCCTATATTCTTTTTGTAAGGGTACGGATAAATGGAAAAAACTTTGATCGTTAACCCAAGGTTGTGGTAATTAAGATCCTTAAGGAGCTCATGCAAATATCTCGGACACTGGTCATCTGCAAGTCATCAAAGGTTTTGTTAAATTTCATCTTCAAATAATTATTACACCCCTGACAAATAAAGTCGAAAGTTGGTATACAGGAGTCAGCCTAAGGTTGGGGGTATCAGTCATGCAGTCCTTTGCAAAAACTTTGTGAAGCAAACAACTCCACAGTTTGTTAGTGTTTTTAATACAATTTTCTTGAGGTGCAGATGTTTAAAATATATCTTTCTCAATTTATCCCTCTTCATCTCTTAATTTTGTTCTTACATTTTTTGTTTGTAGGTTTGTTACAGACAGATCACCCAGGTATCGCGGTATACATGTATGTGAAGACACATCAGGCAATCCAGACCCGGTCTGAACCATGACGAGCATAATTAGTTGTTTTTGTTTTCAATAATCTATTTCTATTTCACAATTAAATCTCTCCACACATACATTTCTATGTTTCATGATATTTGTCATCTAGGCTTATTGCAGCGAGACCACCCTGGTATTGCAGTTTCGGTGAAGACTCGTCAGGCAATCCGGACCGTTCTGAACCATTCCCGAGAGACAATTCATGAACTGCAGGGGGCAGGGCTTCTGGACGAGATGGAGGCTCATAAGCTAGAGACGGTAAAATCTACTCCATCTAATTCATTTGCTCTTGATATTTTGCAAAAAAAATCATTCTATTGATTTATTGAATTGATAAACAAAATACACTTGCCTTTTTTTGTTTAAATGTTCTTAAAATTTATTTGCAATTTTTGGGCGGACATGTAAAAACAAGAGGTCAGGCAGGATACTTTGTAACAGTAGTTCAGATTTTTGAAAGTTTGGTTTTAAAAGATGCACACAGCAGCAGGGCAAGATTTTAACGTGTTGTTAAAATCAAAGAAAATGCATTGTGATAAACACAAATTGGATTTTTTGTTTCTGTTACATATTGATTAGATGGTTGTGCTCAAGCAGAAGCAAATGCTAGTTTTATACTGTTTTTGATGGATTCAGACAAAATAATTACAAGGTCCCTTTAATCCTTTTTTGTTGTGCGATTAGATGGTTGAGATCAAGATGAAGAGACTGATGAATGCTCCATCCAGCATCCCTCCACCTCCGCCAGAGCACCTCCTCAAGAACGTCTCCTGGCTCGAAGGGGATGAGAAGCTCATCAACTTTATCAAGGTGCGCTTCAATCGAGTGGTGAAGTGTGATGTCATCAAAAATCTATTTTCAGAATTTTCTAATTTTGAAAATCAATTGAATATGTTAAGTATTAGCTGAGATATGCCCATCCGAATGAATTATACTTCAATGGTCAATCAGTGCTCTGGTTCATAAAGTTATGAACCAGGGGTGTATTTTGAAAATCGTCTTATCTTTTGTATTATCTTTTGTCATAAGTCCATAAGATAATACACCACTAAAATTGTCATAAATCGGTATTCTGAAAATTGTCTTAAGGGCATCATATCTTTCCCTGACCACGCCCATTAGTGCTGAGTTAACCAATCAAAATTGTTGTTACAAAATGTTTATATGCCCCCTCAGCCAATCAAAGTGGGTTAAATTGCGTATGCGTCGCATTTTCTTTAAATGCGCGCATCTAACTAGCTTTGCGCACACATAGAATTTTCAATCAAAGTTCAAGAAATTTATATATTTTGGTCAAAGAGTATTTTTGTAAGAATGAGATTTTCATATGGTTAGATTTGCAATGGAATTTTCTCCCCCTCACTCTTATTTTCTAACTTTTTCGCACGTACACACACCTATACACACAACAAACATAGGGAGCTCTTTAAAATCTCAAATAATTGCCTTTAAATATGTTTAAACAAGATATAACAAAAGGAAAATACTGCCCCATAGCTGTCTCGGCATATGGGTAGAATTTATGATAATTTCATGATGAGATAAAAGATAAGAGAGTTTTCAGAATACACATTTTCCACCTCTGCTTGCGCGAACGCGCTTATCAATAATGCGTGGCAAGGCGCGCCAGCTAATAGAGGTTAACAAACTTTCAGAGATAATACAAAAGATATGAGAGTTTTCAGAATACCGGTTTTGTCATAAGCCTAAGATAATACGATATTAGGGAAAAGACGATTTTCAGAATACACCCCCAGAGCATTATAACACTGATTGCCAATTGACAAAAAATTAATTCGGATGGGCATAATTTCAGCCAATACTTAACATATTCAATTGATTTTCGGTATTTGGACATTTGTTGTGCTCTTTCGGAAAATGTCGTCCAAATTTGAAAATTCTAAAAATAGATTTTTATGACGTCATTGCTTCTGTACTCTATATCACTAATAAAAAAATTCGAATTAGAGATAGTCATGCAGGGCTTGACACAAGCACTTTCCCAATTAACTATATGGTAAGTCAAATTTCATGAATGATCTAGTTTTGTTGCTTATCAACTTTATCATGGTACGTACGCTTCAATATAAGAATTAGAGAAAGTGATCATTGATAACGAAATTGTATTGATGCCGATGGGAAGCATCCTCAACTAATGTATGTTTCTTGGCTTGCTGGTGATGGAAAGACTAGCAAACTTATCAAGATACATGTATACTTCCATATTACAGACAAAAGTTTGCTCTAGTGATAGTGATAATAATTGATATATAAATAATACCAATGCCCCATCTAAATGTCTACTCCCTTGATGGTGAAACGTCCTCAAGAATGTCTCCTGGCTTCTGGATTGCCAGTGATGAGATGCTCATCAACTTTATCATGGTCCAAAACCCACTGTAACGAAGAGTTTGGGACTTACAGAAATGAACCTTGATATCGGGGGGAGAGGGGGGCAACAAAATATATACATGTATATGTGACCAGCTATAGCAAAACCCGGCACTTGTCTGTAATTCATGTTTTGGAGAAATGGGCATTTTAAGTTCACACAATGTGTGTAAAAGACCTATGATTGTAAAAATTGAAAAAATCATATCTTCGCAAATTATTGACCAATTAGTTAGAATGAAGGATCAAATAAAATCTTGCGATGAGGCCTTTGTAATGGTATGAAAATCTACATTTTGATTTTTACAGACAAGTGCCGGGTTTTGCTATAGCCGGTCACATATGTCAGATATACATGTAGTGTGCAATTTATCTTTTTTCTCTAACTTTGGCAATTGGTTTTAATTGTTTCCCTTTTTTCACAGGCACGAGCGAGCTTTCTTCATTTTGACTATGGTGAGGTGATTGTGAGAGAAGATGACCCGTCAGATGGACTCTACGTTATTGTTTCCGGCTTGGTCAAGGTACGTCCATTAGTGGAAGATAGCGTTGGTATGGTACATACTGGGGTTCCTTTAGTCCCGGTCACACAGGCTTGGTTAAGGTACGTCCATTAGTGGAAGATAGCGTTGGTATGGTACATACTGAGGTTCCTTTAGTCCTGGTCACACAGCTAGGCTTGGTCAAGGTACGTCCATTAGTGGAAGATAGCGTTGGTATGGTACATACTGAGGTTCCTTTAGTCATGGTCACACAGGCTTGGTTAAGGTACGTCCATTAGTGGAAGATAGCGTTGGTGTGGTACATACTGAGGCTCCTTTAGTCATGGTCACACAGGCTTGGTCAAGGTACGTCCATTAGTGGAAGATAGCGTTGGTATGGTACATACTGAGGTTCCTTTAGTCATGGTCACACAGGCTTGGTTAAGGTACGTCCATTAGTGGAAGATAGCGTTGGTATGGTACATACTGAGGTTCCTTTAGTCATGGTCACACAGGCTTGGTTAAGGTACGTCCATTAGTGGAAGATAGCCGTATCTTCTACCTTACAAAGGCCGAATACTAACCTCACATCTATAACCATCATCTATTATTACAATGTCCTAGGATGAAAATTTAATTAATTAATTCACCTTTCTATCTATTTTCTGCTGGTCAGCTCTTTGGCTGCAGTGCATTCCTTGATCATGACAACCCGCGCACGACCACCAATATGGAAGAGGACGATGATGAAATCTTTGAGGACTATCTGACCGTTGGCAACGTGATTGGAGAGATGGGCATACTGACCAACAAGCCCCGCAATGCAACGGTGGTGTGTGAAACAACTGTTCAGGTACAACAATTTGAAAAATGTTATCGATCAGTTGAGAAAAGAAGGAAGCTCAGCCACTTTTTGTACTTCGAAAATAATCATATTGAAAGCCACACAGAAACTAAATGTAACTCTCTTTCACCCAAGATGAATATTCCCAAAATCATGATTTCGTAAATTGTGCATCACATATTTAGAGGAGGGTCGACATTGCCGATCATTAACATATAAAAGAACACCTTCACCCTGTCTATTTCAATCTTTTCTATAAATGGCATAATTATCAATATTAACATATTCATCAAAAATTGTATTACGTAATGCACAATCGAGATTCACTTATTGCTAAACATCAATGCAGTTTTCCTCTACCATAATTATTATATTGTCCAAATTGGGGCATAATGTACAGACATTTAAGTGCGCTATTCCCCGTCCATTATTTCTATTTTTAATTTGGTTATTCTCAAGAACATTTGTCTGGCCTTCAAGATTGGCATCTATTGTACTTGTAATGGAGTCTTCTAAATTTCCATTAATTACAGTGTCATGTTCATATAGTCATCATTTATTATAGATGAGTTTTCTAGATCAGAGTTAGTTGCACTGCTATCATGTTCAAAGAGGGGGTTAGGTATTCCTGATGATACTGGTGAGGTTAATTGTGCTATTGTATCGGTGTCTAATTCATTAATTTCACATTCTCCATCCGGACATATATATAAAGCACTAAGCTCTTTTCCTCATCTCTAGGTGTATACTTCATCACAGCTGCAGACATGAACATTGCTCTGGACACCTTCACTCTGTACCCCTCCCTGGAGTATCGTCTTTAGCGTCTTTATAGTTGCCTTCCTCATTTGTCTTCTAATCCTCTTTTCTCCCTATCCTATTCTCCTCATGGACATCTCCCTCATTTTCTCATCTTTAGGTGTACTTCATGAACATTGCTCTGGACACCTTCACCCTCTACCCCTTGCTGGAGTATCGTCTTTGGCGTGTAATTGTTGCCATCCAACTCCTACTCCTCATTCTATTCTTTCTCCTAATCCCATTCTCCTGGTCATCCACCTCATCAACATCATCTCCCTTATCTTCCTCATCTTTAAGTGTACTTCATCGCCGCCGCAGACATGAACATTGCTCTGGACCCCTTCACCCTCTACCCCTCGCTGGAGTATCGTCTTTGGCGTCTTTATAGTTGCCTTCCTCATTTGTCTTCTAATCCTCTTTTCTCCCTATCCTATTCTCCTCATGGACATCTCCCTCGTTTCCTCATCTCTAGGTGTACTTCATCGCTGCTGAAGACATGAACATTGCTCTGGACACCTTCACCCTCTACCCCTCGCTGGAGTATCGTCTGTGGCGTGTTGTTGCTATCCGCATTGCCAGCCCGCTCATCATGGCCCAGATGGCATATCAGGTAAAGACACTTATACATATTGTTGTTTTACAAATTGTCATTCAGGGGATGTAGAGCATGTCAAAACATTCGTAACTAGTCTAGTCTAGCTCAGTCGGTAAGAGCACCGGTCTAGCAATCCGGAGGTCTCGGGTTCGAATCCCGTTGGAATCCCATTTTCTTTGCTCTTTTTCAATCATAGTCTAGTTTGTGTGCACTACATAAATAGCTAGTGTGTATATTTCACATCCTGCTCAAGGTGTTTGCCAGATGGCTTATGAATCCCAACAACCTTTCACTGCTTTACTCTCGGGGCCCTCAGTCAAATCAAAACAAACATATCAATTGTAGATCCAAAAGAATAAGATGTTGCTTTGCAAGAGAGTCCAAGCATTTCATTATGATTATAAGTTAATTAATGTAAAATGAAAATGGCTTCGGCATTTGTTCTTTCGTTCTCCTCGTTTCATTTTCTTATTCTTTTCTTTTTATAATACAGTGAAACCTCATTATAACAAGCACCTTGGCCCATTGAATTGATATTAATTAGATTATATCAGATTGCTCGTTTAATAAGGTCTAAAATACAATAAAATACATAAAACCTGAAATTACCTCGCTTTATCAGGTACCTCGTTATGACAGACCCATTATAAAGAGGTTCCACTATACTCATTCTGTCTTTTTCTGTCAATTCTTCTTCTGTGTTTGTCCTTATATTCCTCTTTCTTCTTTGTCCTTTAATGTTCCTACTCCTCTTTTTCTTTTCATAATTTGTAATGTCCTTTTTATTCTCCTAGGGTTGGACGCAAGAAAAGGTTAAGCTCCATCTTGAGCGAGGATTCCTTGTCGACCTGTTTGAATCTCGTTACCAATTCAGCATGGAGCCCAGCATTGAGGATATGATCCTTGTTAATGTGAGTACATTATCTGACCTTTGACCTTATGCGAGTACATCCTCATTAAGCGATATAGATGGTAGAGAGTGAGCTGGTGCAATCTTACTTACATGTATTTCAACATATATAGTACTCAGCATTCATCCGATCCTTGTTATTGTATAAGTACACAATATAACTTTGACCTTTGACCCAATATACATGTATGATACATGTGTCACCTTTGACCTCCAATGTGACAGGAGGTACTGGCTGAGCAGTTGTTTCAAGGAAAGTCCGGACATTGAACATAATGTGAGAATACAACATTCCCTTGAATGGATATTGTCATTTTTGTTGAGGTGGAGGGAGACTAAGGGATCCGAATTGCGTCTGTTCATCGTCCGTCCGTGACCTTACCAAAATTTGAATAACTTTGTAACCCTGCATCCGTTTGTAACCAAACTTGATTGGTTGATGCCCTATATTGGCCTCCATGATATTATGGGGTCAAAGGTCACATAAGTAGGTCAAATGTCAAATGTGAAAGTTTGGGGTAAGATTCTATTAGGGTTGATAACTTTCCAACCCTGCATCTGTTTGTAACCAAACTTCGCTGGCATGAATGCGCGCAATTGGGCGAGACACATTACGGCTATTGCCTTGTTTTTCTATTTATCTTGTAGGGCACTGCATACAACGCGCACACACGGGAAGAGTTTGTGGCGCCGTGCATCATTCCGCGAGCCGTTCACAAACTGACGTTCAGCGCCGACCCGGAAGCAGAGCCGAGGCTGCTGGTGGTGCGAAGCAGCGATTACATGGGGCCAGTGGCTGATGCTAAGCTGTCTCACCACGACATTACTGGGAGGCAGACATCAAAGGTATTAACATTGCTGAACGTTTGGATTTGATTTGATTTGATTTGAATTGATTTGAATTTGTTTTACATAATAAACACAATCAACAGTACTTTGAAATACATAATTGTGTAGCTGGATAGTGTGGCAATGAATTAATTTACAAGCTGGAGTTCTCCTTAGGGAGTGGTAAATGTGCATTTCATATGCAGGAATGATTGCAGGATGTATATGTTGAACCGCATAATAATAATTTTAAACATTTAATGATGCTCGCATGAATAATGCTACATCAAATAGTCGTCGTCGTCGTCATCAACATCATCATCTCATTATAGCCAACATTGCTTTTCTACTTTCTTTAAAGGTTATCAAAAGTGGCTACCGTATTTGCCGGTGTATAAACCGCACCTGTGTATTAACCGTACCCCCCTTTTTTTTGCTAGTTTTTTTTTTTTAAAGTGCGGTTAATACACAAGCAAATACGGTAGATTACTCCCAATATGTACTAGTAATATGAATCTGAGCTAGAACAACAAAACCCATAACCAATGTCAGTCAACAAATTGTATACTGTTTTGATTTCTTCAGAAATGAAAAGAAAAATATTTTCAAAAGATACACATCAAGTAAACAAAATATCATTTTTTCTTGCCCCTCTTTTCAATCCTAGCTTTCTATTGGCAAGATCTCTTCCAGCATGTGCCTCAAACACGCTGCGGAGCTGCATCAGCACAACTCTAAGGTCATGCTCGCGATAAACAAGTCGAGCCACCACATCGGCTTCCACGACCGCGACCATGATCAAAGCCCGAGCGACCTGAGTGTAGAGAAAGCGGCAAAAATTGACCAACACACCGTCGAGATGCCAACTACCGCTACAACAACTGCAACCGCTACAACAACTGCAACCGCTACCTCGCCTACCACAAAGACAACTACAGCAAAGCCGAAGAACCTCCCGAACGTGGGACTGTCGCTGTCAAAAGAGCCTGTGGACACAGGTGTCGAGGAGGTGAAGGTAGTACCCCAAGCTGCCCCCATCGGGCCCCCACCACGCACCCCTAATACCAAGCTTCCGAGGTTGGACCTGCACAACAACCACCCGCTCACCGCAGCAGAGGAGGCCTTGTCAAAGGACGAGTTCGAGCCAAAAGTGAACGTCTAAATTTAACGAACAAAGAAACAAACACTAAAATGCTTCCAGAGCAGATGGTTGAATACAGCAACAGCAAGGGAGCAATGAATGCAACCACAGATCATGGTGATTGAACAAAGATACAAACAATGAAATGCTTTCAATGCAGATGGTTGATACAGCAACAGCAACACGAATAGCAATTGAGCAATTAACACCAAATTGACTCAAAGGTCCATGGCTAAATCTAGTGATAATGAAACATAAATAAACAAATGCAAAGTTTTAAACATGGTTAATGCTAAGAACAAGGTGTATGTCTAAAGCTAAAGATATTGAAGAAACCAACACGACATGCACATCCAGAAAATGGATGTTTTGAAACGAGAGTAATATATGGTGCAATCTGAAAAAAAGTACACATAATCATGGATGCCAGAAGAAAGTATCTTGTATGACCATGAAGAAACTGAAATGCCAAAGAACTTTAGAAGTTAATAAGTGAATTACATTTTGAATGGAATCATGTACTACTGTAATTGAAATAGATTGTATGAATTGAGCGAATATCTAATTATGTCAAGATATGTCAGGAAGATAAAATACATGCCTCAAATCGCATGCCAGAAATTATAGAAATACAATACAGTGCTTTATGAATGAACAAATGAACATTTGAGATCAAGAAGTGAAATATTTGGAAAAAGTCTTGCCAAATTTGTGGAAACTATAACAAAATCAGGAAAGAATGCAACTGGGAATGCTGAAATATTGATATATTTACAGTGATGTCTTTCACATTTTCTATACAAATAAAGAAATCTATTTTTTTAAAGCAATAATTAATGAGCTTGTTCTTTTTCTTGTCATGATTTATTTGGTATTGTAATGAAATGTGAAAACAGATTAGGATAAAATGGAACCTTGATATAATAAAGAGCTCTGGGCCCCGTTACTTAAAGATTCACGATTAATCGTACGATTGATCAATTGGTCGTACGATCAATTAATTGGTCGTACGATTAATCGTGAATCTTTATGTTACGGGGCCCTGATGTAACAACACCCTCTTTAAACAAAGTAATTTTGATGGACCCAGCCCTTCATACTCTTTTGTTTTTGTATCCTGATATAATAAGGAAATGTTCATGGTATCAAGCTCCTTGTTATAACGAGGTTTCACTGTATAACCACATCCCTCTTATAACAAGGTAATAGTCAAGGTCCTAGCCTCTCTTTATAACGAGGTTCCAATGTACATCAGATACACATCAAACATACACGTAAATGCACAGTTAAAGGGAAAGTTTCCCCAACATCTATTTACCTTTGACTATGTTCTCTATACATTAAAACATAATTTCATGCAAATACGACCAACATTGGCCCTTTGTGCAAGGGAGGAGCATCATCCCATTCATCACGTACAGCATGGAGGTTGCCATGGATGTTTATGTAACTTGGATCGCTCTAAAATGTGACGTCAAACCCGAACTACTCTTTGTTGGCTCACGTTTTGGCTTGTGTTTGTGCACAAACCCTGCGAGCTGCGAGAGCTACCAAAAAGAGGCCGAGCTTGTTTGTTCGGGTCTAACGTAGCATTTCAGCGCGAACAATTAAAAATCCGGGTTTTACAAAATATAATGGCAGCCCCCATGTTGTACGCGATGAATGGGATTAGCCCATACAGCGATTGACTTGGAATGATGCTCCTCTTTTCTTCAGAGGGCAAACATTTGACATATTTGCATGAAATTGTTTTAATGTGTAGAGAACTTAATCAAAGGTAAATAGATGATGGGGAAACTTTCCCTACCAGTTGCAGTGTTCATTTTGATCTCATCATCTGTTACAGCATCACACAATCACATTCAGCTTAAAAATACCCAGAATGAAACATACAAATTTCTGTACAAACTTCATTAGTTTATTGATCACGGAAGTAGTTATTTTACACAATATTACAACAATTATGCAACCATTATATTCCTTTTATGAAAAAGAAGGGGTTGGCTTTCTCCCTGGCTTGTGCTCGGTGATGTCAAAGAAATCTTAGGTCATTATTCATTTTCTGTTTCGATATTTACAAATGCTTACAAACTCAATTTGCCCTTAGAATTATTCACATGTGAACCAATATCATGCATGGAAAACAGTTTATGACTTTCTGATATAATAATAATGATAATGGTGGCTACTTATATAGCGCACGTTCTGTCTTTCGACGCTCGGGGCGCATCACCAGGGGGTGTTTCACAAAGATTCTAAGTTATACTAAAACATTATGGTAGGTCATTTGTAACTTTTTAATAAAACACTAAAAAGCAAAAATGTGGGCAACAAAAAAAAAAGGGGAAAACTTGTTTGGGACTCTGGTTGAGACTTCAAATTATGGAAAGCCATTAGGTTGCTATGTACAATTGCAAACAAAACAGGATATATAAAAATCAATATTTGTCTATTATCAAGGAGAAATCTTTGTGAAGCACTCCTTGGTGTGAGGTCAGCGTGCACTTCATGTATTACAGTGGAACCTCTTTATAACAAGCTCTGTTATAATGAGGTACCTGATATAGCAAGAGTAATGTCACAGGACCAGGATCTATATATTCCAATGTTTTTCAGCCCTGATAAAACAAGATATCTAGTTAAATGATGTGAATTCAATGGACTAAATTTGCTTGTTATAAGGAGGTTTCACTTTATAAAAGAAATCCAAGATCTACGAAGCAAAGAGGTGAAATTATCATGATCATAATCCTAATCCTTTGTAATTGTGACAGATCATAATTGTGTATAAAAGACCTAGAAAACTTGCAACAAAAAATAAAAACTGTATAAACTTGTTCTAAGAACAAAATCAGAGTACCAACATCATGGTGCACAATAAAACTTATTTATTTTATGTTGTATGAGCATGTATGCACAGAAGCACATAAGCTCTAGTTGAGTATGATACAACTTATTTACAATTAAATACACATTTGTTGAGTCCAATACCCAATTATATCTGGTTACCGTGGAGCATACAAATTACCAGATATCTGTGCTATTTGGCATAACTAACCCTTATCGGGTTGGGGAAATCCCTATATATATGTGACCGGCTATAGCAAAACCCTGCACTTGTCGGTAAAAATCAAAATGTAGATTTACATACCATTAGAAAGGCCTCATCACACGCTTTTATTTGATGCTTTGTTCTAATTGGTCAATAATTGGGGAAGATATGATTGTTTCAATTTTACAATCATAAGTCTCTTACACACATTGTGTGAACTTAAAATGCCTATTTCTTCAAAACATGAATCACCGACAAGTGCCAGGTTTTGCTATAGCCGGTCACATATAGTCACTACTTGTAGTGCAATAGGAATTATGTGACAGTACCAATTTCAGAATTCTCCCAAATCACCTTTCTGATGATATTTACTTCAGTAATAACAACATCATATCAAAATAACAATGACATAGACAGAGCATTGACAAAGCCAACTTGCCCTTCCATGACTTTTACTAGCACTGGGGGGTGTGTCACAAAGATCCTAAGTTGAACTTAACTCTAAGTTGGACTTAAAATTTATGGAAAGCCTTTAGTTTCTTTGAACAAATTTAGTAAAAGTTCTTCTAAAAGGCATACAATGTTAATTAAAATCATTAACATTTTCTATTATCAAGGACATTGTATGTTCTTGATGTAAATTTTATGAAAAGTCTAAAATAAACCATTTTTTTCTTCTGAATATATTTTATTCCAAGGCTACAAATGGCATACCATAATTGTTAAGTTCAACTTAGGATCTTTGTGAAACACCCCCAAGGGCAGGCAGGCAAGTGGGTTTGTAGTGCCCTGTAACAGATTAGCTAGACTGGTCAGATATTACTGAAACCACTGGCTTAGATCTCTTAGTTATACCTATTGTTCAGGAGGGGGTTACCTGTTCATTCAACAAAGGAATTACCGTAGTTGCCGGTGTATAAACCGCACCCCCAACTTTTGGTTGACATTGAAGCGGAAAAAACATTTTCTAGATGATAAAACTGTGCTGGGAATCATTGCAACATAATCAAACAATGCACAAATCCCATGTTTTCCCCTATAACTTTTGTAAACTGTTAGTACACAATAAGAACACAAGTTACATACTTGCTTATGATTGGAGCATAATTCATAACAGAAAAGCCTATCAAGCTCCTTACTCCACGTAAACTGATATTATAGCCATATGTGACCTCTATCTCATTGTATTAACCGCTCCCCCCTCTTTTGCAACTTCTGTGTGTAAAAAGGTGCGGTTAATACAACATCAAATACGGTATGTAAAGATCTACACCAGTGACTGAAATAGGGAGGGTAGAAGGCTTTTTGCCTTGTCAGCTTGTCCCAAGTACAATGTATGTCTCATAAAGCCTCAAGTACAGTCACTGCTTATAATGGAATAATTATATCAGTTCAGAATGTTCACGTATCATTGATACAGAGAGTGAGAAAGCTTTCTGCCATGTCAGCCTGCCAGCAAACCTGTGCATAGTGACCAGCCAAGGGCAACAAGAAAAGTGGCCACTGTAGACAGGTGGTCAAAATAAATAGTTTTTTTTGTAAAAATTGCTTTTCTTTGCAGGTGGCTGCTATATACAGGTGACCACTAAAGACAGGTTAGACTGTATATCCATAAATTATAGACTATGATTAGGAAATTAAATATTTTAAATATTTAAGATGCCTAGTCACTATCCTCTGGCTCAGATGTTTGCTCGACCCTGACCCCCCTCCATCTCTCTCCCCCTCCGATCCCAAACCCCAGGTGGACACTCAAGACAGATTAGACCGATATCCCATAAATCTTCAATTTAATTTTATGATTTTTAGGCAAAAAAAGTGAATGTTTGATATGTCTAGTAACTATCGTCCGGTTCAGAAGCTTGCTCCGACCCTTGCTCTTGTTTGACCTCTGACTCTGCTTTACTACTATATACAGGTGGCCGCTAAGACAGGTTACTTCTATTAATCCCACCAAGCTAGTTAAGGATAATCTTAAACAAGGAAATAAAATCAAAATAGACAAAAATATGTTTGAATTGTCTAGTAATGATCCTCTTGCTTTAAAGCTTGTTCAGACCCCTGTTCGTGTTGCCCCTCGGACCCCGATCCACTAGGTGGCATCTGCTATACAGGTGGCCACAAAGACACATTGGACTGTATATCCCATGACGCTAGATTAGGATAACCTTGAACAAGGGCATTAACCCGTTCCCTTCCAGATTTTGAAATCCCCATAGACATTGTACATAGCCCACCAGGTTCACATAGGCAATGTGTCTAGTCGCTATCCTCTGGCTCCGATGCTTGCTCCGATGCCTGCTCCGACCCTTGCTCCTGTTCGACCTCTGACCCCGACCCCCCTCCTCCTCCTCCTCCCTCGGCCTCCGACCCCGACCCCCCTCCTCCTCCTCCTCCCTCGGCCTCCGACCCCGACCCCACTCCTCCTCCTCCCTCAGCCTCCGACCCTGATCCACTCGGTGGCATCTCCTCATACTCCCCTTCATCATCATCATCCTCGTCCCGATTGGCCGGTGATGCCGAGGCTCCGCCCCCATCGGATCCTGATTGGTCGCTGTCCGATTCGGAGACCATCCTTCGCTTGATTCGACCCTGCTTGGGTTTCCTCTCTTCTTCTTCTTGGTCATCGTCGCTTCCCTGTGACGCACTGGCACTGTATTGAGGTGATTTAGAAAGTCAAATGTATGTTACAGGAAAGTCAGCATATGGGACTATTAAATAATTGTTATGATGAACAAAAGGAAATGTGTTTAAAGCTGCATCACTACACATGATCCCTCGCACATTCCTGAGAAAAGTTGATTTCATATCCTTGAGTTTGTGTAGCTACTGACGAGCACAAGCATTGAAAAGGGAACTGTTTGATGGAAAATAGCGCCATATAAAAGCTTTGTGGTTCAATGGTTAGAGGGCTGGTCTAGCAATCCGGAGGTGTCGGAGTTGATTCCTGAGGAAACTCAATTTTCTTTGTTCAGAAAGTATACAATATCATTGTGTGGGTTTGAAATGAAACTCGATGACCATGAGTAATAATAATTTAAGCCCAGTAGAGTATATATTTATAGTAGCTGCGCTAAATAAATGTTCATATTATTATTATCATTATTATTTATAGTACTCTTATAAAGTTTAATGGATCACTTGAAACAAGTTTGAATGTTTTTACTCACCTGTCCATCTGAGTGTCCGATATCTTGAGCCTCTCTCCGCCATCAGAGTCAGAGTCAGTCGATGACAGGATGGCTTTGGATTTGAATTTGCCGGGCACTTCTCTCTCCTGCATCCTGGAATCTTTCATCTTCCTCATCTTCCCTGACGACTTCTCCTTCCTCTCTCTCTTCCTCTTCCTCGGTCGATCCTCTCCTTCCTCATCGTCCGAACCTAGTCGATCCTTCTTCCTTGGTCTAAAAGAAGGGACAATTAAATAGAAAAACATACATATGACTTGAATTTGTACAGCTTGATATAAACAATTACATTTCTAATTATTGAATCATATTTGCCCTTGCCGACTTCTCCTTCCTCGGTCCTCGTCAGAACCTAGTCATTCCTTATTCCTTGGCATAAATTATTGCAAGAAATTGAAGAACTTCAACAGGGATAACTTGAATTTAGCTTTAAAAAATTTTAACCATAATAATTTCATCTAATTTATCCTTCCTCTTTCTTAATCGTTCTCAGTCGCTCCTCTCCGCCTTCTTCGTCATCAGAACCTAGTCATTCCCTCTTCCTTGGCCTAAATAAAAAAGAAAATCAATGAAAATACATAAATATACTTTTCATCATCTTTGCCGTTGCTAACTTGTCCTTCCTCTCCTTGTTCTCCGTTGAAACCTAGTCGTTTCTTCTACCTTGGTCTAACAGAAGGGACAATTAAATAAGACAAACATACATATAACTTAAATTCTTATAGATTAATTTGTACACAAATTTCTCTTTTCTCCTCTTTTCTCGGTCACTCCTTCCCTCCTTCATCAACAGAACCCAGTTGTTCCTTCTTCCTTGGTCAAAAGAAAGGGCGATTCAATTAGAAAAACATCCATATTACGAGAATTCTAATAGCTTAAATTAAACTTTAATAATTGCATCATCTTTATACCGCACTAACATTCAATAAGCAACTTGGAATGTTCATTATTCAACGGCTTGACAGCATTTGTTTCCGAACTTAAAATTTGTGATTGGCTATAGCAAAACCCTGCACTTGTAAATAGAAATCAAAATTTAGATTGGCATACCATTACAAAGGCCTCATCACAAGCTTTCATTTGATGCTTTGTTCTAACTAATTGATCAATAATTGGCGAAGATATGATTGTTTCAATTTTACAATCATAGGTCTTTTACATACGTCACGTGAACTTAAAATGCTCATTTCTTCAAAACATGAATTACCGAAATTTGTCTATGGCCAGTCACTTTTGTTTCCGAACTTGCAATTTATTCTCACCTTCTTTTCTTCTTTGACCTCTCTCCTCCTCCCTCCTCGTCACCACTTCCCTTCTGCTTTCTCCTTTTCTTCTTGGGTCTAGGTTCGTCATCATCCCCTTCACTGCCGGTATCACTGTAGATCTCTCCTGTGTTGTTCTTACCACGCTGTTGAAGAAAGACAGATAAAGCACTGTTTGTTTAAACATTTTTGTATTTTTGTTTTTCTGGTATTTTAGTTTGTAATTCTGTCAATAGTTTCAATCAAAATTAATTTCCCCCTATGATTTCTCCTCTTTTTCTTGGGTTTATGTTCATCATCATCTCCATCACTGCCGCTATTACTGTAGATCTCTCCCGTGTTCTTACCACGCTGTTGAAGAAAGACAGATATAGTAATGTTTATTTGAATATTTTTGTAATAGTCAGTTTAATTAGTTAGAATACAGCATTATTTCTTTATCTGCTGCATTATCTTGTTCTGCATTATTAAGTTTTGGTTCGTCATCAGCCCCATCACTTCAACTTTAACTGTAGATTTCTCCAATATTCTTACCATGCTGTTTTAATGAAGACAGATAATGCTTTTTTTTTGTTGTTGATAAGATTGTATTAATTAGATTCAATTCAACATTTTTCTGCTCTTTTCCCTTCTTATTTTGGTTTACAGTTCGTTATCATCTTAATCCTTAAAAGATACAAAGTAGACTTTAGAATATTTATTCTAACCTTTCCTTTGCGATCCCCTTTGGACTTCCTTTTGGTCTCTACGACCTTAGGCATGGTGATGATGCCTTTTGTCTTTTAAACAAACCTAATGTAAATCCAGTTTCAATTTGGTTGTTTACAACAAAATAAATATTAGTTGCACCAATAAAATGAATAGGAGTCAAAAGGTTATGAATAAATTAAAGCAGTTGTTGATGAAATTATTACCTTTCCTTTGCGACCCTTTGACGGCCTCGATTCAACGACCTCTGGCATGGAAGTAGTGATGGATTTTGTCTTCTCAATGTAATCAGCTCTTTTCTCCATCATAGCCTTCTTCTTATCCTCCTGCTCTTGCACCTTCATCATCTGAAAGATAGCACATCAAAGAATTAATTAATGATTCCTGCTCTTGCACCTTCATCATCTGAAAGATAGCACAACATCAAAGAATTAATGAATGACTCCTGCTCTTGCACCTTCATCATCTGAAAGATAGCACAACATCAAAGAATTAATGAATGACTCCTGCTCTTGCACCTTCATCATCATACTAACCTCAGAGTAACAGGCTTTGAACCTATAACCTATTGATCATGGCCCAAGAGACTAAACCACTAGAGCAACCAACCTGTGCTTACATGTGTTTCTGCCTGACCTCATAGAGTAACAGGATTTGAACCTATAACCTACTGATCATGGCCCAAAACCCTAAACCACTAGAGCAACTAACCTATGCCTCCATGTGTTTCTGCCGGACCTCATAGGGTAACAGGATTTGAACCTATAACCTATTGATCATGGCTCAAAAAACTAAACCACTAGAGTAACCAGTGAGCAACTAACCTGTGCCTCCATATGTTTCTGCCTGACCCCATAGAGTAACAGGAATTGAACCTATAACCTACTGATCATGGCCCCAAAGACTAAACCACTAGACCAACTAACCCGTGTCTCCATATGTTTCTGCCTGACCCCATAGAGTAACAGGATTTGAACCTATAACCTACTTATCATGGCCCCAAAGACTAAACCACTAGACCAACTAACCCGTGCCTCCATATGTTTCTGCCTGACCCCATAGAGTAACAGGATTTGAACCTATGACCTACTTATCATGGCCCCAAAGACTAAACCACTAGACCAACTAACCTGTGCCTCCACGTGTTTCTGCCTGACCTCATAGAGTAACAGGATTTGAACCTATAACCTACTGAACATGGCCCCAAAGACTAAACCACTAGAGCAACTAACCTGACCTCATAGAGTAACACGATTTGAACCTATAACCTACTGAACATGGCCCCAAAGACTAAACCACTAGAGCAACTAACCTGACCTCATAGAGTAACATGATTTGAACCTATAACCTATTGATCATGGCCCCAAAGACTTAACCACTAGAGCAACTAACCTGACCTCATAGAGTAACAGGATTTGAACCTATAACCTACTGATCATTGCCGACAAGACTAAACCACTAGAGCAACTAACCTGACCTCATAGAGTAACAGGATTTGAACCTATAACCTATTGATCATGGCCCCAAAGACTAAACCACTAGAGCAACTAACCTGTGCCTCCATGTGTTTCTGCCTGACCTTATAGAGTAACAGGATTAGAACCTATAACCTACTGATCATGGCCCCAAAGACTAAACCACTAGAGCAACTAACCTGTGCCTCCATATGTTTCTGCCTGACCTCATAGAGTAACAGGAATTGAACATATAACCTACTGATATAAACCACTACAGCCACTAACCTGTGCCTCCACGTGTTTCTGCCTGAGCGCCTCTCTCTCCTCCTCCTGTTTCTGTCTGAGCACTTTGTCCTCTTCATCTTGCCTCCTCGCTCGCTGGACGTGGTACTGCGCCTGGCTCAGCAAGTCAGCACATTGCCTGAAATAAAACAAACACATATTTCAAAGGTTCGTTCCGTGACAGACAATTGCGTGAAACATTTAACAATTTGAGATAATAATAAAATAATAATAATATCCCCCATTTATATAGCGCCTATCACAATTGATAATCATCTCTAAGCGCTTTACAATTATACTATTACTCCGGTCATCGGATACATTCTGAGATCTAAATTAACGAAATCATGCTAGAATTGTTCAATGCTTCCTCCTCATCTATACTCGCTTGTTATACGTGATACTGCTCATGGCTCAGCAATGCAGCACAATGCCTGAAATAATAAAGAAATATTTAAAAGGATCATTCACAAACTTTCAGTCTCATTGTGGAAGACGGTCTTACAGGGCAAGGAGTGATGAGGCTAGTTGCAGCTAGCCTCATGCAATCTCAATCACAAGTTTTCATTTGTTCATCTTTATCTCATTTACAAAACATATAATAATTAAGAAGTCACATAAAACCCAGGATAGGGGGCTTAAACTCTTAACGTGCCAGGGATTGTAATGCTCTATGGCATTTGTGTGTATTGTAACTTGCAAAAATGCGAGCTTGGCACTCAAGGAGTTAAGAGATATCATTCTGGCACCTCCAGGGAAATGATAGATTACACACGAAGTACAAGACACACACTAAGTGACATAAACTCATATTACAAGAGCACAATAGCTTAATGTTAAACAATAGAATAATTAATTAGTTAGAATTCAACCTATAAATGGAGATGATTATTACTTACCTGGCTTCTCCGGCGGCCTGGTTGAGATCGAACCTCATTCTGTCTCCCGATTTGCTCAGGTACTGGAAGTACCGCTGAGCAGTCTTCAGCTCGGACACTGCACCCAGAACAGTCTTCAGGTCTGACTTCTCGTCTCGAAGGACAGTCATCGCGATCCTCTGAAGCACTAGCGACAAGTTGTACGTGATCAGAGAGTCATGGGGAGACACCCGCTTTGCCTGAGAGGATAAAATAAAATTAATTGCAATTTTTCAGAAGTACCGCTGCACCATCATCAGCTTTATTAAACACTGCATCCAGAAATGTCTTCAAGTTTGACTTCTTATCTCAAAGTCAAACTTGAAGAACATGCAAAGGACGCTCATCGCGATCCTCTGAAGCACTAGCGACAAGTTGTACGTGATCAGAGAGTCGTGGGGAGACACACGCTTTGCCTGAACAGAGGATAAAATCAAATGAAATGCAATTTTTCAGAAGTACCACTGCACCATCATCAGCTTTATTAAACACTGCATCCAGAACTGTCTTCAAGTTTGACTTCTTATCTCGAAGACAAACTTGAGGAACATTTGAAGCACGTTCATCGCAATCATCTGAAGCACTAACTACAGATTGTACATGATCAGAGTGTCATGGGGAGACACACGCTTTGCCTGAAAAGAGACAACCAAGAAAAGGAAGGGTTCATATTAAAATGACCACAACACTTCATTGCCTGGAAGGTTACAAGAACAAACTCCAACTACAAACGACAAATACATTGTACCGTTTCTAAGTTCTATTATATCTCATTTAGGGTGTCTCAAAAGGCTCCACAGAATGGATCAAGCTAACACTGTCTTTACAAAAAAACTTGCTGTTGCTGTTGCTGAAAGCTAAAATCACATCTAAGTTTCGGACGGCTTTGTACAGGGTACACAAAGCAATAAAATACTGCAATAATTGATTTCGCCAATTGCTGTGTTCAGATAGTGCAGTAATGACGAACAATTAAATACATTTTGATAAATGAGATATCGGTATCCTACCTTAAGCAGCGTCTGCCTGCAATCCTTCAGCTTCCCTGTCTTGAAGTACGCCCTCGCTAGGTAGGCAAGCACATCGGTGTTGTGGAACTTGAAGAACTTCTTGATGCAATTCTCATACTGCACAGAAAAAAGGGGAAAATACATTGTTTTTCATCTCTTCAAACCAAACAAACCAACCTTTTGACAAAGTTCTGACAAAAAGAATGCGTTACAAGAAATACTGATTTGATAGTGCATATATATAACTGTGCTTAACAAGAACTGACATCTGGTGTGAAAGCATCACATTTTTTTTTTGTTATTGTGCTCTCGTTTCCAATGCCAGGTTCTTAGGGTTTGAGTGCAGCTATACCCACTTTTTTTTGCTTTGCTTTTCAGCAAGGCACTTAATCCAAAGTTGCTGCTCGATTTATGTTACATTCCACCATTACTTGCAAGAAATTGGTAATTTATTATTGTGAATAGAATTTATCAGGACTTTCATATTCAATGTGTATACCATTTTCATTCAATTTAATTTCAATTCCCAACACTAATAGTGATAATGATAACTAGTTCTTTTATAGCGCATTTCCAATTATTAACTGCTCAATGCGATTTTCAAGATGTCCTATTTGATTTACAGTGTAAATAAATATATGTCTTTAAATATTTCTACTGTGGGAAACAACCTCAAAAACAACTCAACTGACAAACTATTTTACAATGTAGGGCCAGCAAAATAAATGTAAATCTGTTACAGCTAATGTTTTTCCAAGCCTCCACACTAACTTTTTTTCGGATTGGCCCATTCGGGTGAGTAAAATCCTAGCTTGTAACATGCCCCAATATGAAATTCACTTGCCCTCTTACTTCTAGTTGAGATTACATGTATGAAATAACATTGTTCCCTCGTAATTGAACAATCATATAGTTGCCCAATCGGGCAAGCAACCATTTTATGACATTTACTTGCCCTGGCAAGCGGGCAAGTATGAAATAGACATTGTATGACATTTTACTTGCCCCGGGCAAGTGGGCAAGGGAGTGTCGAGCCCTGGTCTTACCATCTGTATGGCGCTGATGTACTGCTTCTGCTCCACATAGATGTGAGCCAGGTTCAGCCAAACATCAGAGACATCAGCTGTCGCTTCTCTCACCTACAAAAACAAAGAAACATTGCATCTTTGTTTTATCTGTGTGTTTCTTGTGTGATGTCTTACTTGTTTAATGTACTGCTTAAAGAGAACCAAAACCCACAAATAATATTCTTATAAATGAAAGGTAATACGTTTATTAGTTCATTCCACCAACGTACAAGACATACGCGTCTTCCGTGGTTCTTTTGTCTCCAAACATATGCTTGTATAGAATTGGCACACTTGCAGACGTTTGGCCCATACGGAACTATGAGGCCTTGTTGGTTCCGTAAGTGTTGGTGATTAATGTATTGTTTATGAATTACACAACCCTTTGCAAAGTGTTGGACATCTATTTAATATCAAACAACGATACCAAAACATATATTCCTGTGTTGTTCTTTACATGGTGGTTCCCTTTAAATTTGATTTGCATAGGTAAAATCCAAAGATTTGTCTGTGATTCTTGATCCACTGATGGCAAAAAGTGAGCTTTGAGACTAACAAGATTGGTTTTAGTTGAGTGCTTGATGGCAAATTGAATAAGATATTCAACGATTATAGGAAACTGACTTTCATGCTTCTAGTGACCGGCATTTCTAAAAAGTAGTTGCTATTGTGCATGCTCGTATATTACTGTTCTGTTTTAGCATTCTTGTGCAATACTCTGATGAACATACCTTGAACATACCTTGAATGCCGCACCTAACCATCTTCAACATAAGAATAGACAGTTTGGCGTGGCAGGGTTTACAGGTCCCTTTTGAGCTCGTTTTAAAAAACCCAAGTTTGATAACTGTTTCTTAAAACGGGGCTAGACAAAATGCTAATTAAAAGTAGGTATCTCTTCAATGCAATGTTAAAGATTGGGTGGTCCCGAACATCTTTTTATTTTATGATTGCTAGATATTTTGCATATGAGACACATATTTCCTCACCTGTGAGAATACATCCCTGGCCTCTCTGATGTACCCCTTCATGGCCATGATACAGCCGATGCCATTGGCTGCGTAGATGTTACGACTGTCCATTCTCAGGACCTGCTTGTATCTGGCAAGGGCACGGTCTTGATGACGCTTCTCCTACAGAATCAAAAGATAGAGAATAAACTATTGATAAGTCTACAAACTCACTTCTAAATCAAGAAGCACAAACAAGATTTTTAAAAAGAACTAGTTGGATCTTCGACTGCGAGCAGTCAAAATGATGCCTCCGCTATCATGATAATATATTCTGGATATTGCTTGTCTAATTGCATTCATATGAATAGTTACACAAGATATTGCAACAAGGGAGTATCTCCACATATCAAACTGACCTTCTCTTTGTCTCTTGTGGGTTGGTAAAGTGTCTGCAGCCACACATTGCCGAGCGCAAGAAAGGAGTATGTGTCGTTCTGGGTGGATGGTTGTTTGAGGATTCTTTCAAACTTCTTCTGTCCGGGTCCCCACTCATGCTTGCCGAGATGGAGATTGCCGATGAGGGACCAGGCATCGGGATGGTCCTAAAGGCACGAAAACAGTTGTCATTATAAAATCATTTTAAACATATGTGTCTGGCTATAGCAAAACCCTGCACTTGTCGGTATAAATCGAATTGTAGATATTTATACAACTAGAACGGCCTTATCACAAGCTTTCATTTATTATTATTATTATTTATTCGGCCAAAATTCAAACAGATACAGAGTATACAAAATGCAAAATACAAAATACAAACAGTCAATAAAGAAAGTGAAGGAAAGGGAGAAAAGGGACAGTTACAAGTGGGCCAGAGCTTGTAACTGGCCCACTTGTAATTTGTTCTAACAAATCTGTAAATAATTGGCGAACATATGATTATTTCAATTTTACAATCATAAGTCTTTTACACACATTATGTGTACTTAAAATGCCCATTTCTTCACAAAATGAATTACCAACAAGTGCAGTGTTTCGCTACAGCCGGTCACATATATGGAAATTGACCAGAAATATAGATCATTAATGTAAATGAGCAAAGAAAAATGGGCTTCCCAAGGATTCAAACCCAAGACTTCCAGGATGCTAGATTGGTGTTCTACCAACCGAGCTAAAAAATGTCTGGTCCCCCCCCCCCCCCCCCCCCCACCCTTTTTGATGCTCCCGATGGTCAGAATCTTTGTCATTGCACAATGCTAGAAATTATCTTCTTTTTTTCATGTCAGATAGGTGATATAGAGAGGTAACACATTTTGCTGAAACTAAATCAGAATAGAGTGGCCCCAAACAAATAATCATTAGAATTTGGGTATCCCAGTCGAGCAAGTAACCTTATACATTTCAACATTTTAGTAATCCACATCTCATTTGTTGGTGTCCCCCCCCCCCCCCCCCCCCCCCGCCCCCCTGGCCAGCAGGCCTGTACTAATTATCACAGTCAAATGTGATGAAAGGATATATCAATTGAAATAACTGTGCTAGAAAACTTTGTAAATATGTACCTACCTGGTTGATTTGAAGTGCTTCTTTGAACCAATCAGAAGCTTCGTAGATCTGACCTCGCGACCTCGCCATGCAGCCCAGCCTTAGGTAGCCTGTAATAACCAAATCAAAAATCAAATCATATTCCGATATCACTCCTCAAGCAATAGCCTTAAATAATCTCCAATCAGGACCAATAGAGAATTTGTGTAATGCATTGAAATTCCCTGGATACCTGATTGATTTAAGGGTTGAATGACTCAGATGAGTATGACGGGGGCATCGAAGTTCGCGCACATAACTTTCAATAAATCATTTTGACAAGATATATCATAACTTTTATATTGATTCTAATACCAGTTTAATCAGAATATTCTGTAGTATGATAAACATGTTTTGGTTTTAGGATCACTCAATTTTAATTATCTATTTCGGCCTGTTTTTGAAACCCTTCCATTTTTATTGACAAGAAAAAATTCGCGCATCAGTTTTCAGATTCATTTGTTCGCGCATTTTAAAAGGCCACTGCAGCTGTCATCACTGTCATTTTCAAGGCATTTTCATGCATGCACAAAATAAAGAGGGTTTGAAGTTTGTGCATTTATAACATATTCTATGCATACGCAATGGTGTGAAGCTGTATGCATGCTGGCAAGTTAGCTGCGTGAAAAAAACTGCACAAACTTAAATGCCCTGACCATACTTGACTTCTTACCAAACTTGTATACATCGTACATGAAGCTAAACTTGTCAAAAGATCGGAGTCAAGTTGATTGTTGCATATAAATTTGGCACAGGATTAGATCTAACAAACTAGGGAGAATTCAACCTAGAGGGTTTGTAATTTTGTCTAATCGGTTTCAAATAAGGCCATCAGCCTGCCATTCGTTCATGTCCACACATGTAAGTATAGAGCACATGACTCTGCGAGCATACAGTGTAGCTCTTAGTTCTACAAGGGCAGTAGGAGTCATACGTTTATGGTGTGTACCAGGGGGGGTGTCACTCTGTTAGAGTGCACGCGATTTTTGGAGACCGGAAGGTAAACTTCTCTACGTCATCAGAATTGCATTGTCGGTTACTTTGGGAGCCACATGAACCAATCACAGAGCAGTTCACAGCGTCGTCACCGGATCAAGGTCAAGCAAACAAATTCATATGCATACGTACCATGGATCCCATTGTTCTCAGAGCGTGATAAAATCTAGGACAGTGCGCAGGAAAATAAGCGCGATAGGCTATGCGCTTCACATGATGATGATTGGTCAAGTCTTTCTAGGTCAACCGCGATGACGTAGAGAAGTTTACCTTGGAGGCTTCAAAAATCGCGTCACTCTGCCATCTTGCCCATGTACAAAGTCTATGGGACATGTTACTTGCGCGCGATAAATGGGCCTTCTAGTTATAAACGCGTTGGTTTGTTCATTGATAATTGTATGGTTTGTACACTACTCACAATCAACATAGTTGGGATGCTCCCGCAGGATATCCTTGTACAGCCTCGTTGCCATCTCCATGTTGAACATGTACTCATGCAGCCTAGCCAGGTTATAGGTCGTTGTCACGGAGATGGAGTTGTAGTACATTTCGTCATGTTCTCGTTCCCGTCTGGCATGGTCTAAGGAAGCCTCGTAGTAGCGCTATTGATAAACAACAACAAATATTAACATATCAATAAGTAATATATTAAAGTGACTCATTAACTTCAAAAGGTTTTTCCAAAAGCGATTCATTGAAAAATACATATCAATATCCATAGAAACAAATTAAATCTATTCAACTGAAATTACTTATTTTTAGTAGAACAGTTTCTCTTCCTGGATGAATCAAAATAAATCACAATGGCTGATGTTTTTTTGTTGCTAGGTCAGGAAATGTTCTGTTAGGGAAAGAAACAATTTGTAAATTTATATTGTAACTTCGCCGGTTATCAAAGAAATGGGGAGAGAGGGTAAAATAAAGCAACCACTTACATTTCAAAATCTATATGCAAATGGATATCATACAAACCTTTGCTTCTTGGATGTTGCCAAGGCGATAGTGAAGGGCGCCCACATTGTTGAGGATTTCTGGTGGGACGTCTGCCTGGACTTTGTCCTTCAAGATTCGTGTGGCTGTACCATACGCAGAGAGGGCAGCCTGCAAAATAGAATCATCAATTTGACAAAAGATATTACGATGAGAATAGTGATATAATCTTTAGTTAATAACACGAACATCCTAACACTAACATTCTAACACTACCATTACAATCGTGATCAAAATCATCAACACAAATTTTGTCATTAACAGCACCATCTGATCATTATCAACATTAACCACCACTTATCTTGAATTTGACAACAGAGATGAACCTTGAACCTTGAAGAATTACTCTCCCCAAAGCGTAAACGCTGTCCATGGGAGGGCTGTGCTGTCCAATTATGAGCATGATCACCAGCGTCACCATTGTCATCAACTGCATTACCATCATAATCATCTGTTATGATCATTACTATCATAATCGTTTTAATCATTATCATCATTATTATCAACATCACCACCACCATCATCATTCTCATTGTCATCATGACCATTTACATCATCACCAGCACCAGCACCACCAGCACCAGCACAAGTACCACCAGTAGCATCAGTACCACCACCAGCACCAGCACCACCAGTAGCACCCCAACACCAGTAGCATCAGCACCAGCACAAGCACCAGCACTAGCACCACCACCACCACCACCACCACCACCACCGGCAGCACAACCACCAGCACCACCACCACCGGCAGCAACACCAACACCAACACCACCACCAACACCAACACCACCATCACTACCACCATCACCACCACCAACACCACCGCCGCCGCCGCCACCACCACCACCACCACCACCACCACCACCACCACCACCACCATCAACATTACCTGAACATCTGTGATCTCTAATATCTGAGCCAGTTCGATCCAAGCCTCCACATCATCAGGGAATTGCTCCACCACTTTCTGGAGGTGACCCTTTGCGATCTCCCTCTTCTCTTCTTCCCTGGAATTGGCGTAGATCGATCCCAGAATCTTCATTGTTTCGTAGTTTCCTGGCTGAGCTTTTAGCACCTTCTCAAAGCATTGGGCAGCCTAAAAAAAAACACAAAAAGTTAATTGAAAATAAGGCTCATAAAAAAATAAATCACTAATGCTAAACAAATTTGTTTATACATTTATATCATCAGTGGCCAAGCTATAGGTTAGGGGAAGTAAGGGAGAATGTGCCCACCCCCCCCCCCCCCCCCTCCTATCCCCCAATAATTTGACAAAAACAGAACTAAATAAGACAGGTACAATTTCAAACAAAATAAATATACACATACAGAGCCTGCTATGGCACTTAATATCTAAAATTGCCATAGAGAGATGAGGATGTTCTTTGTCTTATATATTCCTGGTTGGGCATAAGTGCCTGATTAGAATTTGTTTTTATCATTTAAACTCATATACTTACAATTTCTGAATACCTCCAGTGGATGTAGATCTGACCAAACCCAAAGGATTGCTTGGTTACAGTACTAGAATGCTATTTCAGATATTTCATGACAATTACTATCCAAATCAACTTTATTTATGCCTTAAATTATAACATTATTCATGTAATCAAATTAATTTTTTTAATTGAAATTTTAACTCTTCAACTATCTCACTAACATTTTCTGTATCTCTCCGATGGATGTACAGCTGACCCAGCCCAAAGTGAGGTAGAACAAAGTTTGTTATCACCTGACTTAGTAAATACAGTACATCAGCTGCCATGTAACATTTTTGGATGTTACATGGCACTGTTAACCGGCCAATTCAGATGATAAAACAGTTGTTAACTTTGCTGTTGGGGAAAATCATGGAATGTTCCTCTCGGGATTTAAAATGCAATTTCGTGAAGAAAATAAGTCCCGAGACGTTCCCTCAATAGCATTTAAAATCTCTTGGAGTGGAACATTCCGTGCTTTTCCCTCCACCACCAGTTAACAACTGTGTATTGTTGCATCGGTGGTGGCTTGGTTATGTTACTAGAATGCTATGTCAGACATTTTATGACTGTTTGTTATACAAACCAACTTCATTGTTCATTCAACTAATCTAGTTATTTATCTCATCTACATATTGATTCACTCACATTTTCTGAATCTCTCCGATGGATGTACATCTGACCCAGTCCAAAGTGAGGAAGAACAAAGTTTGTTGTTGCGTAGGTGGTGGCTTGGTAGTAGTACTGGAAAGCCTGGTCATAATCGCCCTGTATTTGGAGAAGAAAACAAAAATCAATGCTTAATTTTTGCTCAAGACATATTATTAATGTGAAGCAGGTTTTGTTGCAGAAGCTGTGTCTTGGTAGTAGTACTAGAGATGGAAAATCTGATCATATGATGACACAAGCAGTACCCGGGGTACCGTTGTACCCCGGTATCCCGCGTTGTGTAGCGCCATCTTGCGTCCAACCGTACCGCAGCTATTGCGTTGTGCATGCAGTGCAGCGCGCGATTGTATGCACGCTATACCCACAGTACAGCCCTACAAATTAAATAAATAATTAAACAAAATGGCGGATTTTCGTCTGGTACCCCGGGGTACCGTTTATGTCATCATATTCACCCTGTAATCAGAGGGGGGGGGGGGGGAAATGAAACAATTTTTCAGATTTTACTGACTTGCCCAATCTCTATGAAAATAGCTTATTCAAAAACATATAACTTGCCTGAATTTAGTGCATTAGAAAAGGAGTATTCAGTTTGTCACTGTCAATAGCATTTTTTTTTGTCATCAACATCAACATTTTACTTTTTTGTTAACATTTTAAAGGTGGTTTGAATTTCTTAATCAAACATGCAGGTGCCATCTTGCCAATACTTTGAGCATGGTGCAAAATAAATACTGGCTCACTGTTACATATATAGTGTGCACAAAGTAGCCTCGTTACAAATGTTTAATTGTTAATTTGCTGCCAATAAGCTTTGGACATTTGAGGTGTTGTGGAACAATTGGATAAGCTTCTAATCTCGGGCCCAAGTTCAAACCTAATCAATGCCCCAGAATTTCATGTCCTTCAGCAAGGCATCTAATCCACATTGCTGCTCTCTTACCCAGGAGTATAAATGAGTACTTGGTCGGGTGTTAACTTAGCCTGTGTCGCCCTATATAGTAGAGCAGCATGGGCTAGTATGCTCCCCTGGGAGTTGAGATGGTGTGCAAGATAATTGTGGGTTTGAAATGTACATAATAGCCAAGGGTATTAATGCGCCTCTGAATAGCAGACCTTGATACATGACGCTCTATAAATGCTATATATTATTATTATAATTATCATTATCATTATCATTATCATTATCATTATCATTATCATTATCATAATTATCATTATCATTATCATTATCATTATCATTATCATAATTATCATTATCATTATCATTATCATCATCATCATCATCATCATCATCATCATCATCATCATCATCATCATCATCATCATCATCATCATCATCATCATCATCACCATCATCATTATTATTACCTGAACATGGAAGGATCTTGCGAGCTGATAGCAGCTCTCAGCCTGAATAGCTTCATTCTCTGTGCCATGGAGGGCATGCAACGCAAGGTGCTGCACCTTGGTGTAGTCCTGAATTAAAAGGAGGAAATTGAACATTCAAAAACAAACATTTCATGTGATAGTATATTTACAGATTTTTAAAGGTTACAATTGAAGAAAAATGATAAAGATATTGTAAACTTGGAGAATGAATCTTTTAAATAGGTGACGTAAACAAAACTTTTGTAGTTAGGTAGTTAGAATCAATGGTACATGCTAATATAAACGACAAATTGGACATTGCATTGTTTTTCTTTTTCATGTCAGAAGTGTCAAATTGTGCTAGGGTATGAAGTCAACACAACTGGCATGATGATAATCATGAACATGATATCCTGGAAAGGACTTTTGGTATTCTTACAGGATTACAAGCTCACAGAGGACTACCAACAGTACTACAGTCCTTTTTAAGACTACCCAAGAAAAAATAATACAGTAATTTTGAGGACTATCGAATCCCTCCACTTTTTACATGGTGCTACCACAAGCCAAATGTACTATCTACCTCACCATGAAAACCGATGCTTAATTACTTACCTTTTTGAAGAAGAAGTGGTTAGCCAGATGATTCAGCACCATTGGGTTGCTAGAATCGATGGTGTATGCTCTACTCAGTAGCTGTACTCCTTTCCTGATAGAATCCGCCTCTTTCCCGTTCGTCTCCAAGATTGCAAGACCAACAATCGCACCAACGCATCGTGGATCAAGTTCAAGCGCTCGTTCAAAAGCCAGCCGAGCTTTGTCATGTTTTCCCAGCCTGACGAAACAGTGTCCCATGCCAAGCCGAACAGCCGCTGTGAATTTTAAAAATGCAATGATAAAATATTGAGTTCAAATTCTCTCCAATTGCAAGAAAAAATATGGCCCCCATGCCATGCATCTTTAATCAAAAGCTTGTCTAATGACCCGAGGAGACAAGTTATTTAATTACCGTGTCCCTAATGTGTGGATATTTGGAAATCTATCTTGCATACTTTAATTGTTGCTATATCAAGCAAATCTCTGGCAAGCTAGTTAAAAGTTAAAGTCTTTCCCGTACCAATGTTGGCACATAAGGCGGCGCCTATCTCCGTTTCATTAGCCCTAGGCCACACGTCTACTAAATGTAGCGAAAGTTACAGAAGTGGGCCAGTCCTCTGGTAACTCGTGTGATTAACCTTCCCTTCTCCATTCTATAAATGCCGAGTGTCTGGCTAGAAGGCAGAAGGTACCATTTTTAAAGTCTTTGGTATGACCCGGTCTGGGTTCGAACCCGGGACCTCCCGTGCATAAGGCGGACACTCTAACCGCTAAGCCACCATGCTCGGGCAAGCTATGCTGCTATATAAGGAAAACGTTGGGCAAATGTTTAGGTAATCTTTGATAATAGGATATGCATGAAACTTGAATATGTCAACCATATGTCTATAGTGTAAGAACTGAAAAGCAGTGAAACCCGTCTTAGTGGCCACCTGTATACATGTAGCAACTAAACTCCCTATAGTGGCCACAAAATTGTCCCTTACAGAGCAAAATAATGTTATGGAAACCATTGTTAGCAGTCATCTGTCTTCAGTGGCCACTTTTCTTGTATCCTTTGGGTATTTCCTACATACAGGTTTGATTGTGTGCGGGTAAATAGAAGGCTTATAATGCGCCAGTTCCATCCATTTCAAAATGCTCAGGGCACAGTTAAAGGTTATCCACACACCGAAAAAAGATTTTAAAAGTATGCATACATAAACGTGTGAACATAACAATGATCAACAAACGTAAATATGGAGAGAAAAAATTGGTTCATAATCATATTGGAACAAATGTAAAACTGTATGTCATACCTGGGCATTTGGGGTTTGTTCTCAGTGCTTTCTTGTAGTAGGCCAGGGCTCCTCTCCAGTCCTTCTTGTTGAAGGAAATGCACGCCTTGCCTGAAATCAAGAAAATAATGAGTGATATAAGTTCATATTAATATTGTTAGCTGTGCAATATAGTGAACATTATTGATTACTTCACCTTTTTTCAAATATATTGCAACTGATGTGGCCTGACAGAAGGTAGTAAACAATGCCTGAAAGTATTTTGACATTAATAAGCTAAAAGCCCTTTTCCTCTTCAAATCAAGAATTCAATCATCATTATCATCATCATCATCATCATCACCATCGCCATCGCCATCGCCATCGCCATCGCCATCGCCATCGCCATCGCCACCATCGTCATCGTCATCGTCATCGTCATCATCATCATCATCATCATTACTGTCTTCATTCTGGCCATCACCATCAACAACAACAACATCATCATCTTATGATTATTATTATCATCATCATCCAGCAAAGATGCGTGCTTACCAAGGAGGGCTGGGATGTTGTTTGGGGACTGGTTGAGCACAAAGTTGAACTGAGCATCAGCCTGGTCCATCTTGTCTCCCTCCAACAAACAGAAGCAAGCCCTGCCCAACAGATGGTTCTGTTAACACGCAAAGAAAGCAACGTGTCAATTTCAGACTGATACAAACTAGCAGAATCAGCCAGTAACTCTTTATATTCACAAGGTACAAATGTACATGAAAGTTCTGTTATAAATATATTGTTTCACTCCATCTGGGATAAAAGCAAATATTTCAGTTTTTCTTTGAGGGTTTCCCTAAATTTGTAGTCAGTTTTAAAGCAAACAATAATCCTATTTTAACAAATTTTAATGTACAAAGATCTAACATGATCTGGACAGTCAAACAACTTTGCATATCTGAATAACCACATCTTACATGAACATTAGATGTCACGTAAAAAAATAGGCTTTTTCACATTACCTGATCGTACACCATGATTCTGTCTGCCATCGTGAAGAGCAAAGTGTTCTGTGTGAACAGCTCCTTAAACACTCTATTACATGTTCATGTCATTAGTTACATGTAGGTTTGTCACATTACCTGATCGTACATGACGATTCTGTCAGCCATTGTGTAGAGCAGTGTGGCCTGTGTGAACAGCTCCTTCTTGGAGTCCTTGTTCTTCTCCTTCCTGGCCTGCTGGACGTAGTAAGCGGCCAGCGTGTCCAGCGCCGTCATCTGGTCCTTCTCGTTTCCCGTATAGTCCAGGTTGGCGTCCGCCTGCCATGACGCAAAGATCTTCACGAAATCGTCCACACTTCCCCTCTTATAGTACTCCAACTGTAAGAAAAAGTAGTTTAATATGTTTTATTACTTATAATTCCTATGAGGGGATTTGATGTTATAATGTATTCTTAATCTAGTTTTGAGAGTAAAGAAAAAAACTAACTTTTAATTCTAGTATAATCTTCATCAGATGCATTTAGCTCTTGTATCTATTATACATTATTTTGTTTTTAAGATGCAAATGAATCAATAACCACATCCTGATACATGGTTTTTTATGTGCACAATAAATATGCCAAATTATTTCTTTTCAATACATTTTTCATTAGAAACATATTGCATTGAATAAAAAAAGAGAAACAAAAATAAACCTACCCCCAACTCCAGCCATGTCTTGAGCGGAGCATTCTCAGACTTTAGGATTGTCAAGACCTCTTCTCCGTCGGGCAACTGTTCCAAGTCGAGCTCAATCACCTGCAAATCACAGAAAATCATACAGAAACATGTTGACCATGTGGGAAAAAGCCCAATCAATGATCAATAAGGGAGTCCTAATAATTATCTAGATACGCCCAACATAAATTTACAATTATTGAGAACAGTTGACATTCTCTTCCCAGACATACCTGCCCACAGCACATCTGAGCTTTATGCGTACATTACTCTGTATGATGTGTATTCATTGCATAGAGCATCAGATCTTTTTGTTATTATTAAAGTTCTATACCTTATTCTAAATTTCCCAATCCTACACATTTCAGACTCAAGTGTCTTTCACTGCTTATAAGAACATAAAATTGCTTTAAAAAATAACACAAATTTGTAAAGTGAGCACATTGATGTTATGCATGTTATGACTTGTCAAGTTGTCAAACTGTCATCTTATTTCATCAAATCATTATCTACCAAAACAGAAATACAAGTTAAAGTTATCAATTATGATTAACTTTGTACAATTTGAACCAAAATCACTTGGAGCTTTCACACTTCTCTTGGTCTTGTACCTTGTCATTTGGCTGAACAGAAGAACGAAATGGGTTTTGATTTTTTAAATGTCTCCATAATCATGGATATATTTCAGATTGAATTTGAAAGTGTCTATAGATGGTTTCCGACTGAAGTCAAAGTATCCAAATTTGGATGCTCAATCGTCCATAGTATCCGAATTCTGATACTTCTCATGCGAACGATTGGGATAAAATCAGACATGGATTTTTTTCTGTTTTTAGTACGACTACGTTAACTTTTCCTTTTTTCAATGAAATTCTCACATATTATTCTCATGATCATACAATGAAATGGGTATATACCTGAAGTCTCAAACATTACTTTTGGGGGGAAATATAAAGTTTACGGATCCCTTTAATTCAAACTCGAAATAAAATAAACAAATTTTAATTAAAAAACATGAATTTTGTACAGTACACTGTAGTGAGCACTAAAATGCACCTTTAAGGTAAAAGCTGTCACTAGCAAAATAAAGTGGCGGCTCGTAGTGCTCACTAAGGTATGCCTTTAAGTTGGCAGGCCATTGCTGGCAAATTACAGTGATGGTCCGGTGCCATACTTCGCATATGTGTCAATAGACACATATGAACCTCTGCCGAGTCATTAGATGGTTTTTTGGACCTGCCATACTCGGGTGGAGCGCTAGGGGTATACGCCTAGTACTGGATGCAGTGGAGTACGGCCGGTAGACGGACATCAAGGAGGTACACCTTGTAGCCTGCGGAGGGACCGTACTTCTCTCTCTTGCAACCACGATACCAAACCAACCACACCTCTGATGAAAACCGTATAGAACTACCACGCCATTTGAGCCCCGCTCTGGAAGGAGTTATTCCGTACGGCAAGCACGGAGGCAAAGACCCGTTAAGTTCCGGCTGCAGAGAACCTTAGCGACCGCCTGAGTTGACGTGAACCTCAGAGCGACTGAACAATTGTCATTAGATATAAACATTGTATTAACCGCATTCCTCTTCGACCACGAACATTGCTTAACCCTTAAACTGAACTGTATTACCTTTGAATTGCCTAAGCTTTATTGGACAATAAGGCTTTTGTATTGATCGACCGTTGGACAATCATTATACTTGAGCATAACATTCGCTCAAGCTATCACTTTGAACTTTCACCGATTGTGGACCAGTTTGGTGTGTCAACCATATTGATGCACCAGGACGAGAGCTTCACCTCCAGACCAGGAGAAAACGGTAAGTAGTTATATTTTCTATATTCAGTCTTTCAGAGTTTTAATCGGATCATTGCACCTGGCCAAGGTCCACCCCAAAGGTAGAGGCCACCAGTACTTCCCACATATTTACCTTAGGCCATCTGTAATGAATTCTTCATTGTCGTGCTCGGCAGAGATAGAAAAAAAAAGAATTTATAATTGCGTAGGGAAACCCATTATTGAAATTATATTTTGTAAGCTTTAATTTGTTTATGTTGATGTGTTCTGATTATCAACATTATATCGCATTACGACTGTATTTTGTAATTGTTGATTTGAACTTTCGATTATTAGATTGCACGTGTGATTGACATTTGTTGTGATTTTTCACTGACAGTGTGTCAGTTTTTTATATTGACATTGCGCCAGTAATCCGGCTAGAGTTCAGCCAATAATTATTGGCTCTTGTTTTTGGTTACCGCATTCCGTCAAAAAGTCTTGACTGGATTGCATTGTATTGCTTTTATTTTTGTATTTGCCGTTGTTTAGGCAGAAAAGTGAGACTTCTCTCGTTGTTTTTTTATGTGTCGCGGCGATTTTGCGAGTGCATAAATATATTGTATCTGTGTGCGTGTTGTTTTGAGTGCAGCGTATGACCGGCCCATGTATTAAAAGTTTCTCGCAAGTGAGAAATCCGCTCAGTTCGACCCGGAAGTTTGCTCTCGAAAGTACGTGTATAAGCGTATGTGAAAATCACGCACGTGGAGTTGTTACTGCGTCATCGTAATTTTCCCAGGCACGTTTTAGCCTGCTATTGTGGAGCGCGCTCGATTGAGGACTCGATAGCGTGTTTTGCACGAAGTTGTTGTTGGTTTAGTTTGTAAGTCTTTGTTAATTGCGCACGTGATAGTCACGATAGCGTAGTTGTTGTGTTTTAAAGTATTTTTTAATAAAGAAAAAGAATTGCAAGCCCCGCGCTTTTAGTAAGAGTTGTATTTGTTGGTCTTTGGAGTTAATTATTAATTGACTTCGGAGATTATTAAGTAAAAGTATATACATTTTTAAAAAAGTTATTTTTAGACTTTGGATTTAAGTTTAAAGGTATTGTAGGGTTTCGATAAAATTAATTAAAGGAAATTTAAAGGGTTAAAGTTATTTTAAGGTTTTGGGTTATAATAATTAGTTTTATATTGTTGAAATAAAAGTGCGGACGCACTTTACGGTTTGGTTTGTGACTCTTATTCATTAATAAGAGTCACACCAAGTTATTAATTAACGCAAATATATTATCGCAGCCGCGGTGAGTTTGTGTGTTTGAATTTGAGGTGATTGTAGAGTTGTTGATTGATCAGGTGACTGAGGTGGGTCCGGCCACGCACAAGACAGTGCCTGGACACACTGGGTTAATTAGTGCTGCTTGATTGATTAGTGTTTTTATTTAATTCGCCACTGCGCGACGTAGGATTAAAATTATAAGGCTTAGGATAGAATTAAGGGGCAAAATTTTGTTAAAGATATAATAGTATTAGGCATTCGGTTATAGTGCTAGGAAGCGCGCGCCGGTTTGCTAGAAAATAGAGTTTGAATTCGCTGCCATTTAGTTAAAGGAATATATTGTATTTGAGAGATACTTGTTTTATCCCTTGATTAAGTGCCGGCAATTCTATAAAATTTGCTTTCTTGAAGTTATACAAGAAGTTGGTTACTTTGTTCTTTTGAGTTGGAGATTACTTTCTTCTTTGATGGTGTATTGATATAAAAGTTTAATTATTCGCACACTGGTGTTCGATAATAACTCAGTAAAGCGATAAATATTATAAGTTAATATAAAGAGTTGTCGTTTTGTTAAGTCCAGGCGGTCAAGAGTACCGTATTCCTACGCCTCGTATAATATTTAGTCGATTAAAGGCGTCATATCGCACCTGTGTGATATTTGTTTGTTTCCTCGACCAGGAGTCGAGAGTTCATAGAATTGTTAAATTGATTATTCGTTGTTGTGCGATTACATAGTAATCACAATGTCGAAGGTTGCGATAAATCGCGCATCCTTCTTGGAGCTCGTAGGAGTGGACGGTATAAGTCCAGCTAATGCGGGACAGATCATGGCGCACCAGGTGGAAGGGGGGGTCACCCCCGACCAACTGAAGGCCATCGCGCCCCCGCCGACAGGCACGGATTGGAGCGAAGTGTTCGACTTCCGCCCCGTGGTCATCGAGGACATGACCTCGACCTCCCAACCGTCGGCGTCGTCGGATAGCTTCCCGGCGAGCAGCCAGCTGCCGCCGAGGGATACACTCCCGCGGGAAACGCTGCCGGACACTCCGGTCAGTACCAGCACCCCAAATTCTCAGGCCGGCATGAGCAGGGACCTGCCCAGCCGCTACACGTACGAAAAGTGTACGCCCGAGGCTAGCACGCCCGGCGCGGGAAAGTCATCCCGCCGGTCGCGAAGCCGGGGACGGGGACAGCAATCTGGTCAGTCCAGAAATTGGCAGCAGAGCCAGGACACCCTCAACCCTCAGGGGCCGTCATGGGTGCCGCGGCAGTCAGGCCCAGTAAGGCCACAGCCCCGCCCCGAACCCAGGTGGGTGTCACACCAGCCAAGCCCTGGGTACGAGGACTTTGGATTCGACGGATCCTACCCAGATGATCCCCAGTGGATCCCCCACCGGCCCTATCAGGGCAACGGCCCTCCCGCATCCGGGTGGGCACCCGGACCGCAGGGTCACGGGTACGAGGCTGATAATCAGCCTAGCTCCGCGTTCGGAGAACCCTACAACCAGCCTACGGCATGGTTTGATTACCCCAGACAACCCGACCGAGGCCCGGTGTATGAAAGCCAGCCGCTCGGCACGCAGGGGATTCCCCCCCGAGCGCGAAGCCAATCCGGGCTGAATATGGCCCGAGACGCGCGGCTAGGTGGACCCGCGGGTCCAGATACCGCCGCGGAGCCACGCCACGCTCCTACCCCGCGACAAGCCCTCCCCAAATCCATCAATTTTGATGGGAAAGGAGTCTGGGCGCCATTCATCACCAAATTCAGCATGTTTGCCGAAGAGGCCAAATGGTCCCAAAGGGAACAGAAACTCCAACTGTGCTGGTGTCTGGATGGCAAGGCCAGCCAGTATTACAGCGCGTTGGTGAAAAGAGACCCCGAAGCACAGTTCCAGAATTTGATAGACAAGATGGAACAACGTTTCGGGAGCCGGGAGTTCCCGGAAGCCTCGCAGTTAGAGTTCTCCACTGCGAGACAGTTGCCCACGGAATCCGTATACGATTGGGCAGATAGAGTCATGGAGATGGCCGCCCATGCATTTCCAGGAGTCCCTGAACAGATAGTCTCCCCCCAGGCCGTTCTCAGGTTTTGCCAGGGGGGATTGGACAAAGAGGCAGGGCAACATGCACTCAACACCCAGCCCATAACGATTGAGGCAGCGGTGAACACGGTCAGGTGGCACCAGCACACCTACCGTGCGATATACGGCCCGCGCAAAGTGCGCCAGGCCACGTTCGATGAGGATAACCGCGGTAGAGGGGTCACGGCCCGACAAATGGGGATGGCCCCGCGAACAGATGGGCAGCCCAAGCCCGCACCGCCACCGCCACAGCCACCGGCGCTGCAGAAGCAGCCCCCCACGGTGGAAAGCAGACTGACTCGCATCGAGCAAACGATGGAGCAGATGGTAGCTAGCCTGCAGCAGCTGCATGCACGGCCCGCACGTTCTCAGTCCCCGGCGGTGAGGAAGGAGAATGCCACTTGTTACTGCTGCGGCAAGATTGGCCATTACGGGCGCGAATGTCCGGAGAAGGGGTCAGCTAGCCCCCGATTCCGCCCCCGGAGAAATGAACAACCCAAATCGGTATCGTTCGTAGCCGAAGACGAGGAGTCGTCAAACTCCAGCGGGTCGGAGGAGGACCAGGGGACCCCCCGACCCGAAATGATGCAGGCCCCACAATAGAAATTAGGAGGGAAGGCCCGTCCGAGTTGGGTGATCACCACAGCCGTGGTACGCGGGGCGAGCTCACATTGAGCCCCCGAGAATTTTCCAATCGTGTGGCTGCGCTAGCGCAATACGTAGAGCAGACCGAGACTGAGGATTCAGACTGCGAGACAGATAGCAGCTGCCCTCATGTCCCTGCTCCGACATATTCTCTTAGTGACTCTGGCGAGTTGTATGACGCCCCAACTGCCGCGATCCCCGCGGGCACTCGGGAAGAACCGCCAGAAAAAATAGCGCTATCGCAGGTGGACGATCAGGCCCCCGTTGAACACGGTGAGGTTCCGGTGGAAGAGGTCACCATTTATCGGTTGAGTGCTGGGTCCATGTACAGCGTGCCTGTAGGGTTAATGGATGTCTCAGTGCGGGCTATCATCGATACGGCCGCGGAAGTGACCATAATTTCCGATAAGGTCTACGAGGCGCTCGATCCAACCCCGCCCAAGATTAGGGATGTTTCGCTAAACACCGCGGGCAGGGGTATGAAGGTCCAGGGGATGAGAGTGGGGCCGGTGTCAATGACACTTGGCCACACTAAATTTGAGGAGGTCTTGTACGTTGCCCCGATAGAAGACGAGATGCTCCTAGGCATAGATTTCCTCCGGCGATACGCGGAGAGTATCCAGATTAAAGGGGCGAAGCTAGTGGTGGGTGGCGAAGATATCCCCATCCATACCGGCGGCGGGATTGAGCCGGCCCGGATATTGAGGGTACACCTCCAACAACGGACAGTGTTGCCCCCAAATAAAGTGAAACGAGCCACCGGCGTCATCGATCAGAAAATGGCAGCTTGTGTATTTGAACCAGCGGCAAATTTGCCTGTGCACCTCCCGCGCACCCTGTCTGACGGGGGGGAGATGATCCCGGTTTTCATGATCAACTCCACCGAGCAGGAGATCCATTTGGACGCTGATACTTACCTGGGCCAGGCCCAAGAAGCTGAGTCAGTAGGCGAACCGTGGCGTCATACGCCAGATACCCAAATGGACGTCGATCTCGAATTGGGAGGGTCAGTGCAGGCGACCGGCGACGTTCAAAGCCACGAGCGGGGCGAGGTCAATGATGTCGACCCGCCTGGGCACGCTATGTCCGTTGGTATAGAGCCAGATTTGCCCACCGGACTTGACACGACCGAGCGGCAGCACCCGCCCGCGAGTTTTTCGAATACGGGGGAGGATAGGAGGAATCCTAGTTTGGATACGCCCTACATCCCCTTCACCTTGAAAACCGAAGTCTGGCCGATCCACGAGGAGCCAGATCCGCAGGGGAGGACAAGCTTGTTTACTCAAAAGGCAAGGGTCCTTCTCCTGGCAAATGAGGCTAGACGGGTGCACGGCCTAATAGATCAGAAAGTAACCAGGACTCCAGACACACGAGACTTGACCAAAATAACGAGGAAACTTGGCAGGAAACGACCATTCCATGCCATGTCCTGCACCAAACGAGTGCTAGGGGCCGTTGGTCAGCAACCGTGGCGGTACGCTAGGCGTATGTCCGCCAGCAAAAAACGACGGGTGACGGGCACCATCGATCAAAGAAAGAATGGTCTCACGCCCAACCAATCGGAACATCTGCTGAATGCACTTCCGATAGTGGAGTCCCTGAAAGATCCGACAAGGGATCTGCGCGGTGGTCCGGACATCACTGGCAATCCGGATTTGGATTCGGCAGTGCCACCACGACCACCGGATAAGCTTACTGTTCTTGGTAATGGAATTGTTTCGCTGCCACCGCAGCCGACAAGTCCTAACGGCCCAGAACAGTATGGAGAGGTAAGTAAAGCTGGTCCGAGACGAGGGGACAGGAAGACGATCTCTCCTGGTCACTCGTTTACACCAGACCTGGAGGCAGAACAGGCTGAGCTGAGGCGGAGATTCCTGGAACGTGGGCGACTCAAAAAGCAAGTCGCCGCCAGGAGCAAGACTCGCTGTGACCCCTGGCGACCATTCGGTGGCAACGGGTAACGCGCAGCGAACGCTGTACTTAGCTCGCACGCTGTAGGTGCCCGCCCATGCATTGTCCACGGGGTTATGGGATTGTATTCCGCCCTGTAACCCAGGACGGCATGTGGAAAGTTTTTCTTTTTGGTTTTTGAGGAATACGCTTTTATTGGCACGGATAACCTCACTGGGTTTTTTACTTTTGTTTATTATTAATGAAATGAGCCACTGCCGCAGCGCAAATACATTGTGGGTATAGTAGTGTGCAAAGTTTTTTGACTTTTTGTTTATGTGGGATAATAAGCTTAAATTAACAAGGGGATGCCGCGATGTAAAGGGGATTTTAATTGCCTGTTGCGACAGCTTGGGTATAGGGTGAGGTATCCGTGAATTTTTAAAGAATATTGGGTTTGTAGGGGCGTGTGCCCGGGTTTTTATTTAAAAATTGGTGCAGCAATATGGCTCTTTAAAGTAAGGGATTAATGCACCGCGCATTTTGGTATGGGTACACATTCCTTTGTAGGGTGCGCGTGCGCCACATATGATGTGCGAACTCTGTAGGAGGCGCCATCTCCGTTATCCCGGCGGGCGTTTACCTGAGTAAGTGAATTCATCACTTACTCGAATGATGGGTGACGACTTGGACCGCTCCCCCCGCTAAGTTAGGTCGGGCTTTCCCCCTACCTAACGGCAAGACATTCGGGCTCTGGGGTTTTATATTATGAAGCTGATTTACTGTGCTCGGATGACCCTGGTGACTTTGGTCACCTCGGATGCCTGCCAGTCTTCAGACGCCCCCTAGAGTTCGGATGTCCCTGAGGATGACCCCGGGACATCCTCTAGAAAACGGGGGAGAATGTAGTGAGCACTAAAATGCACCTTTAAGGTAAAAGCTGTCACTAGCAAAATAAAGTGGCGGCTCGTAGTGCTCACTAAGGTATGCCTTTAAGTTGGCAGGCCATTGCTGGCAAATTACAGTGATGGTCCGGTGCCATACTTCGCATATGTGTCAATAGACACATATGAACCTCTGCCGAGTCATTAGATGGTTTTTTGGACCTGCCATACTCGGGTGGAGCGCTAGGGGTATACGCCTAGTACTGGATGCAGTGGAGTACGGCCGGTAGACGGACATCAAGGAGGTACACCTTGTAGCCTGCGGAGGGACCGTACTTCTCTCTCTTGCAACCACGATACCAAACCAACCACACCTCTGATGAAAACCGTATAGAACTACCACGCCATTTGAGCCCCGCTCTGGAAGGAGTTATTCCGTACGGCAAGCACGGAGGCAAAGACCCGTTAAGTTCCGGCTGCAGAGAACCTTAGCGACCGCCTGAGTTGACGTGAACCTCAGAGCGACTGAACAATTGTCATTAGATATAAACATTGTATTAACCGCATTCCTCTTCGACCACGAACATTGCTTAACCCTTAAACTGAACTGTATTACCTTTGAATTGCCTAAGCTTTATTGGACAATAAGGCTTTTGTATTGATCGACCGTTGGACAATCATTATACTTGAGCATAACATTCGCTCAAGCTATCACTTTGAACTTTCACCGATTGTGGACCAGTTTGGTGTGTCAACCATATTGATGCACCAGGACGAGCACGCCTGCGTTGCGATGTACACTAGCGAATGGGAAACTGTATGGCCAAGTATGCCCAAGTATGCCCAAAAGTCACACTGCCGTATAGCAGTAGTGACTTCACTAACCCCCGTTTTTTTTTGTAGGACTGTATATGACGTTAAATTAATCACTGTGTGTTTTTTTATTTTCTCACCTAACTTTGCAGATCGTGCTAGATGACAGGTTTAAAATCCTCCATTTGGAGGCGTCACGTTGCCCCTAGCTAAATTGAAATGGGCTACAATTTTATTCGTTGGTCCTGAACTGCACGTCAATCCAGCATCACCGCACACGTAATAATGGCGTTCACCGTGTAGCTAGCGCAAATTGTATTACGTCATCAATCATACGAACTTGTTTTGGTCGGAAGCAAGGCTCATCATCAACTGTTAAAACTGCAAAGTAAAAATGTATAATTTAATTTGATGTGTGTACGTTTTTTCATAAAAAATAAATATATTCCATCGTATTTTATTTAATTCTATTCAAAAATCAGTCGTTACAATTTTTAAATCCATATTCTTTAAAAGTTTGAAAAACAACAATTCGCAAGCAAAATACGGTAGTTTCATCTCAAGCGCACTCAGTGGCACACACTTTATTTCCGATTTGACAGGCATACAATAATGTGCGTAAGTAATTTACAACGTATCAATTCATGGCTGGACGAAGACTACCTAACGAAAGGTCATTTCAGCAACACACTTTTCACGGTACTTCCGTCGCAAGCGTGTGCGATGATCAGCGCTCGACGCGACTGCATGGCAAATGAACGTGAAATATTGGCTGATTCATAGCAAGAAAAGTGGGTAAGTATCAAAAACACATCTTTCAATGATTTAATTTCACCTTATAGATTACAAATGTCATGTCATAAGTGGAATGAATGAACGGGGAGAAACCCTACCTTACGTTTTGATGTAGGTGGGGATGTGGGTACCTGTATAGGTACCCACATGTAATGGGGATGAGGACGAGAGCTTCACCTCCAGACCAGGAGAAAACGGTAAGTAGTTATATTTTCTATATTCAGTCTTTCAGAGTTTTAATCGGATCATTGCACCTGGCCAAGGTCCACCCCAAAGGTAGAGGCCACCAGTACTTCCCACATATTTACCTTAGGCCATCTGTAATGAATTCTTCAACACATTCAAACTAAGTAAGTTAAATTTACATCCATCAACCAATATTTTGTAAACACGCACCTCTTAATGCGAAATACTCAGATACACGCCCTAATCTCTTAAAAATCAATTTTATCTTACAATTTTAATTCAGCTTCTTTCTGCCATAGTTTGTCAATTTTTATATCAGTTATTATTCTATCAACACACAATTCTAAACGTGTGGGGCTGAAGTCAACAAGTGCGAAGATTTCCCGCGACATATGCAAACAAACAGGGCACAATTCAGGTAATGACAAACCACCTAACAACTTAAATATTGCAAACACAAATAACATATAAATAGCTTAGTCAATATAATGCAAGAAATTATCAGATTTCTTACCTCATCGGTGTCCCGAAGAGGGATTTCGACGAACCTTGGTCCCGTCGAAAGCACCATTTTGTCCGCACAATCGCACTTCTCCGATGTCAAACGTGGATGGCGCTATACCAAAAAAAAAAGGATCGAAAGGAGCTGCAAATATATTGTTTTTATTTTATAATAATAATAAAAATAATAATTAATATTTATATAGCGCATTTCCAATTAAAAAACTGATGTTTATTTGGCATAATCGTGTATTAGGCCCCACCACTGCTATACTGTATACATATAACCTAACCCTATCCCTAACTAAACCCTTACCCTAACCCTAACCCTAATTTGGTGGCTATAGGTCAGATTAATGGCTATAGGTCAGATTAATGGCTATAGGTCAGATTAATGGCTATAGGTCAGATTAATGGCTATAGGTCAGATTTAGTGGCTATAGGTCAGCTACATAAGTGTATACAGTATAGCAGTGGTGGGGCCTAATACACGATATATTTTAGTGGCCAAATACGGACATAGCGATGTGACGACGATTTTTGTTTTAATATATTTATGTTGCCTATTCAG
>JBAMJV010006950.1:0-104683 GCA_037951105.1 Echinarachnius parma | reverse complement strand
CAACATTTGCGATGATATATTTTGATATTTTGTTCGTTCTAGACCTGTTTTGATAGACTAGCGTAGCCGACTGCGACTTGGCGATACTTTGACAAAGTACTGAGGTTAAATCGCCAGCTCGATTTTCGGAACAAAATCGGGCTTAGATTTTTAATTAATCAACGTCATTCTATAATAGACTTGAATAATAAATGACAATAGTTTGCTTCTTCCATGTGTACAGTTATTTTGGAGTTCGAAAATCAATATCGCTAGAAATAAGGCTTTAACAAATCTGTCCGGCGGAATAGGGCAACTGCACGGTAGCTGCAGATCGTCTTGATCGATTCTGTGAAATAGAATTTAATAGTATAGCAGGGGGTTGCATTACCGAACAAGTTGTATTTCCGGACATGCAAAACAGCAAATGCATGCAAATTCACATAGGAAAAAAAATTCAAATTTTGAAAGTTGAATTTGAAAGTCGGCATTAACGCCTTTAACGGAGGATAATAAATGGATGTTTAGCAAACATTTTCCACCATTTCCCGAAGAAAATAAGCGTTCTGAGGCGTATATACGCACGTTTTGCCGCGCACCAGTGGCAGCGCCCATGTCAATTGACATTCACAAAATTTTGCGTCAGGAAGAGGCTTCTTTTTTCGAAGGGTTTACAAGAAAGTTGATTTGGAGAAAAATTGGTAAATTCTAGAAGATATTTTACATCAAATTTGTTCTTTATTAGTTTATGCAGCTGCTCGTATAATTTCCACTTTGATTTTATGCATCAATTGTTTGTTTTGTGCCGTCAAACTATTGGTGTCCGGCAATAGGACTCGATACCATACCATGTAGTGTGTCATGCGTAACATATTTATTTTACACATGACAGAACAGGGTATGCTTGCACTACACAGTACACTCCCTGTCAATGACGGTGTCATTGTGTCATGTCCTTGAACGAATGTATCATTGTATGTGTTGCGTAATCAAAGCTAAGCCTAAATTGAAGTAATAAATCAAGATGCATCTGAATATTTGAAGTTTATTCATTTTTGTTCAGGTCAACCACCATCATGTGGAGAGCACAAGTGGGGTCAGAGGTCAAGGCAGCGTTCTCAGCTGAAAAGGAAATGTATGCGTAGCGCAAAGGTGCCAGGCAGTGGGGCTGGGGCAGCTTAATGATGGTGATTTATTTCACAGGTCATTTAAACACATTATATGGAGAGGTGATGACAAGTATTTTGTGGTTTGCTTGTTTCTCAGGTCAACCGTAATCATGTGGAGATCTCAGGTGGGGTCAGGGGTCAAGGCCCCGGTGCAGCAGGATGCTGATGATGACTGGGAGACTGACGCAGACTTTGTAGTAAGTACAGGGCTCCACACTTACATTTTTTGACAGTGGCCCGGTCGGGCCAGGAAAATGATTTCTTCCCCTTCTCTGGTGGCCCGAAAGAAACATTTACTGGCCCGAAAATTTAATTTCATGAATAACCTTTTTACTCTAGCGTTAGTTACTATTCAAAATACCACTCTAACCTGATCAAACCAGTGATCATACATGAAGCATGACATGGAAGAAAACAAGATTTTCAAATTTTGTCGATGTCGGGTTTACAATCTGCTTGCCCGATCGGGCCACCAAAATATGACTTTTTACATTTTTGCTGGCCCGAAGTGCAATTTTACTGGCCCCGGGCCAGCAGGCCACTGCGAGTAAGTAGAATTCAGGGCCCAGGGGCTTGATTATGGACCAGCGACATTTATGTGGTAACTAGCATCATTGGCTCATGTAACTCATCGATGTCGATATGCTAGAGTAACATACAAATCAACAGAACGTAGCAGAGCACACATTCTGCCCTTACCCATTCAAGCATGAATGATTTAACAAGCATATCTAGAGATCAGTGAAACTAATGTAGGGCTGGTCCTGGGTCATGATTGTGCTTTCGGCCCCATATTGTTAGGTAGGATATATTGGCACACCTTCTTTTGTAAATAGTCATACGATATGGTCATTTACAAGCCATGCACTTAATATCATCAAGGCAAACAGTGCATACTTAATACATGGGTTTCAGTCGTTTTGATTACCGGCACCCATGCATTGTCAATACATAGCATGTTAGCAGGGAGCGGTCCTACTAATTAGCGCGAACAAGTGCGAAGTACTGCGATCAAGTGCATACAAGCCATCAATATTTAGGGTTAGGGTTAGGGTTAGGGAACAAATGTAATGCGAACAAGCACGAACAGGATTTAACAAGTGCGAATGGGATTTCATATATGCGACAAAATTTGTTCACAGTAAATCCTGTTCACGCTTGTTCAGTGCATGCTATGCGAATGGGAAATTTGTTCGCAGTAAATTGCTTTGCACTTCTTCGCGCTTGTTCGCAGTACTTCGCACTTGTTCACGCTAATTAGGTGGACCAGCAGGGAGTACACTACAGTATCATAATGTTTGTATTATGAGTGAATATGTGTACCATTATATTCCAAAGCAGGGGCTCATTCTTTTTTTTCTGTCAGCTGGCCAGAATAAAAAAAATAAAAAAACATTATTTTATAAGCTTGTGTTGGAGATCCTAGTTCGTTGTTGGGCCAATACAAGAGTTCCTAGTGGCCATTAGTACCGTCACTGCCACCCTGGCCACCACTTAGGGCAAGCCTTGCAATTTTAAATCAACAGATTAATTCTGCCCCAAAAATCTCTTTGAAAGTGAAATCTGGTGCTTGAGGATGCTAGTTCATTTTTAATTGTATATTACATAAATCATGAACATTTAAGAAAGCTTTAGACAAAAGATTTATTTTTCAATTATTTTCTATCAATTATTTGAATCTATTTTTTTTTTCAGTAATGTGAATCAAATATTGTTCTAAATACTACTGTATTTCTCTTCATTTCCCTTTCTTTTCTCTGCACTATGTCATTCCTCATCTTAATAATGATAATAATGATAGGTACTTATAGAGCGCAAATTGCAATAAAGCCTGTAAGCGCTATTATTATGATCCCGGTCAATGGTTACACACTGCAATCGTTCTGCACACACAGTGCACATTTTCCACTCCCTAGGGAGTATTCCAGCCAGTCGCTTGTTAGGCGCACACAGTGCTAAGAAAACACGTTCCCATCCTTCCGGGTCCCCATTTACACACCTGGGTAGAGAGCAACAATAGTGGATTAATTGTCCTGCTGAAGGACTAACGCAACAGACAATACATTGGATTCGAACTCGGGCTCCCACTTATTGGAGAGAGCGCGCTCTACCGATCTTGCCACATCATGTCTTTAAACAAATTTGCCCTTTTTAATCTTTTTTTTAGAATGATGTGAGTGAGAAGGAGCAGCGATGGGGTGCAAAGTCAGTGGAAGGATCAGGAAGACAAGAATCACTCAAGTAAGTCGGGTGACCAAACATTTTCTCATCTCCGCGTATATCTTGCGAGCATAATATGCCTCCCCCTCTCATTGATCGTTTGAATACAGTTATTTTTTTAGCTTTCTTTATAAGCTGCATGTCTCTCGTGCATCTATACTATGCTAACTCTAGTATCAATATCGTGGATGTATGAAATCTACCAGCAGGAACGGTGTGTGAGATTCGCCGCACTGATCCCCGAAAGAGCAGAGGGAGAAGAAGAAGAAGAAGAGAAGAAGGTGGAGTTATAACTATTAGTTTGTACCGCAATGTTGCAGGTTTTGGTGACTAAAATTAAGTTTGACCAAGACTCAACTATCCCTTTAAGTCATTTGTTTGCATGTAAACTGGGCTCAAAAAGAAACTGATTTCAAATGTGCAATACGTACATACCACCAATGACATAGCGTGGGCAGATTGATTGTATACCATGTTGTTGTAAACAGATATTCAATGAACAAAAAATAAATAGGGTCTCAAGGTAATTTAGCCCCTAAAATGGCTGAAATTATTTATTTATTTATTTATTTCCGGTATAAATGACATGATACAAAGGTCCGAAGACCAACAATTATCATGGTACATTGGTACAATAACAATAATATTCATACATTAAAAATACACATACATCTTAAATATATTATAATTATGCACAAAAAGTGATGCACATTAAACACTATTGCAACAATCTTAAAAATTCAAAATGATGAAAAAGCATTATATTATACGGCAAGAAGTGCAGTTATATAACGTTGATTGAAAAATAATTTACAGCTTGTAATTTTAATGCAGGCAGGCTTTGAATGTAGCCTTCAGAAACATTATTTAATTTGTTTTGTGGATCCAACAGCTATTAAACAAAGAAGAAAAATGCCAAAGATTTCAAACAAAAATTGAGATTCCAAGAGAAATCGACCCATAATGTAACAATGGAAAGAGTCTTATCATTTAACTCCTTGGCTACGGGAACCAGGTGGGTTGTGTATGAAGTCTATGGGGATTTCAGAAACTCGTAGGGAACGGGTTAACATGTAGATCACGTTAAGCAAAATTAAATGAAGTACAATCTCAAGTAGTAGTTGATGCAAACAAAAATAGACAAAATATATTTTTAATTGAATGACAACAATCAAATCCAATTGAATCCATTTTAATGATATTAATGTAATGCCAAATAAATTCCTTCATTCCAGTATTAGCCAGCTGCGAGAAGACGTGAAAGAAGATGATAAGAAGGGGAAGGCAAAGGATCAGGCCGCTGCACCCAAGGCATCCTATGGTTATGGAGGAAAGTTTGGAGTACAGCAAGACAGAATGGACAAGGTACGGTAGAATTCATGGGCGTAGAAACTTACGTAATACCTATTCATCGGGGGGGGGGATGAATGAATAGATCATCCCCCCCTGATGAATAGGTATCAATGACAGATCTACGCCCATGGTAGAATTAACCATCTTCGGTGCAAGTAAGGCATGAAGAAAGAGCAAATTTAATAACAAGACTTAGTCGACAAATTTTCCTAAAGTGGAAAGTTTGTGGAGTTTACAAAATGCAAAACAAAATGCCTCATAAGCAGACTATGCAAATGGATTGGGAACCAGGTAAGGTGTGCAAATAAGGCAAAAACAAAGAGTAGTGTTTTCAATTTTATAACGAGAGCTAATCTAACGATCTCCCTTTTATCTGGTACTCATCTGGTCTCATTTGAACACTAGTCTGGACATGACCACCAGGAAAAACTACAACGGCATGCCTCACAGGCAGACTGGTTGCAAGTACGGTGTGCAGAAAGGTTTAAAACATGGGATAAACACAAAAAGATCATAATTTCAAGTATAGAATTTTATAATTCAATCTCCTTTTTCACCTGAACTGTCCCAACTCTAATTGAATCCTTAGTCTGCAGTTGGACACGACCACCAGGAATAGCTACAAAATACACATTACAAGCAGACTATTCAAAGGGGTTTGGTGGCAAGTACGGAGTACAGAAAGATTTAAAACACAGGAAATCATTACAAAATCCTTTAAATTCAACATTTATGTACAGAGTCTTATCATTCAATCTCCTTTGTCACCTGAAATGTCTCGTTGAATCTCTAGTCTGCAGTTGGCCACGATCACCAGGAAAAGCTACAGAAACACGCATCACAAGCAGACTATGCAAAGGGCTTTGGTGGCAAGTACGGAGTACAGAAAGAGAACGTCGACAAGTCGGCCGTTGGCTTCGAATACGCGGGAAAGACGGAGAAACATGCATCACAAACAGGTTAGACTGATAATACCATATGTGACCGACTATAGCAGAACCCTGCACTTGTCGGTAAAAATCAAAATGTAGATTTTCATACCATTATAAAGGCCTTATCACAAGCTTTCATTTGGTGCTTTGTTCTAACAAATTGGTCAATAATTGGCAAAGATATGATTGTTTCAATTTTACAATCATAGGTCTTGTAGACACGTTATGTGAACTTAAAACGCCCATTTCTTCAAAACATGAATTACCGACAAGTGACGGGTTTTGCTATAGCCGGTCACATATATGTAAACCAAGGGTCAAAAGTTGCACTTTTTTTTACAACAAAAGTATATTTCTTAAATTCAAAATCAATCCAATTAAGAGATTATATGTGCATTTCATGAATTTCCTACATACAGACATATTGAGGAAGTTCTACCAGACTTTTCTATAGCTTTGATTTTGGTGCCACATATTTGCTATTAACCTATTCACTACTGGAAGCTGGTATAAATAATGTTAATTTAATAGACATTACCATCGTCCCATTGCAGAAAGAGATACAATCGATTGTAAGTTACAAATGTTTGTAAGTCAGAAACTTTGCGCGTTTCAACCAATCAGATTTGAGCATTGAGAACACATGATCCGACTTAACGATTAATTGTAACTTACAATCGATTGTATCTCTTTCTGCAATGGGGCACATATCTCATGAATAGTTAATGGGTTAAGTAGCATGCATGTTTCTTATCATGACCCATCAGGAAGTTGACATAACAAACACATGACATGGGATAAAGAAGTTTTATTGTCTCCTTTATGCACTGCCTGTAGAATAAAAGTACATAATCAGTATGAGGAAGTCATTATAAACATAATACTATAGCAGGGCTGCTAAACACTATACATTTCACAGGTTTGACATGTACCTGATCACCAATGGTAATAATAATGCGCTTAGGAACACTGTCTTAAGCGATATATAAATGTAATTTATTATTGTTATTATTATACATATATGAATACAATGCACACTGCTGAATTGAAGTTTATTGAAATGGAAAGAACATTTGTTACACGTTTTGCACAACTTTTCACATTTTGTAAAATAAAAAAAAATGAAATAAAGCAAAAGTACTTGTAAATTAAAAGATTTCAGAGGTTGTTTTCAAATGTAATGCCTGATGACATACAGTGTATCATATTCTCATAGCTGTAATCACAAGTTATAGACAAATCTAAATCAGCTACAATTTCAAAGCAATTTATTACATTAATACAATAATACAGAACCAATTAAGGTCTGCCCATAAAATGTGACTGATATTGAATTTAATTGGATCTACAGGTATTTGATAAAAAGCCTGCCAAGTGTGCTCATAAATAATGTTTAAAGGTAAATGACAGTAGTGGAAAACGCCCCACACAAACAAATTTATTACCAACCATGTGAAAGAATATAATTTTACTAATATGGGATTATACAAATTTGGCCAGGAAACCGCCTACTAATTGATATATTTGCAAAATTATAAAACTGATTTGCTGCAAATCCTAATCGTACTGCTAATGCGGAATCGCGCATACCATACGCGCAAAAGACCTCGTGGTCTCCATATTCGGGCTTGTCTCCGGCTTGTCGATATCACCAGTCCAGCGCTATCGGCACGGACAGGTGCAAACGGTTGGTGGATTTTTGAATTTCACGGGCGGCCATTGGATTTCTTACGATATTTCTGCATTAACGATGCTTAGGTTCGGATTTTACCACACAAGCCCTTTTTAAATACTTATTCAACAATATTGATTGTTTTGTCCAATATAGATGTGTTCGACTACTTTCCCAAAACTGATATTTGGCTTTAACATTGCTATATAAGGAATATTTGATGTATTTCAGTTATGACATATTTTGTATAAAATATAACAAGAAACTGAAACAACCGTTAAGATTAATAACGATAATCAGGAGACCTTTGATGTTCTCTAAGAAGGAATTTTTAAAGAAAATTTTCATTTGATGATGTGACAAAATGAATTATAAGCCATATTTTTTTTTCTTTCAGATTATGCATCTGGTTTTGGAGGGAAGTTTGGAGTACAGAAGGAGAGTATGGATAAGGTATGACCACATGCTGATGACTGTGATGATTTAGTCCCCAACAAGCCTAAAAGAGCACTCCCCCTCCTCCATCTATCAATCAATCAATACATTAAAAAAAAAAAACCTCATGAATGTTGTTATTCATTTTAATATTTAAGAATTAATACTGTACAAAATATATAGAATAGTATTCAGGATTTCAGGGCATAACCTGTGTAATCCCTCCCCCCCCTCCCCCCTCCTCCCAGTTCAGTACTTGCCCCAAAAATGTTTGACCTGAAGTCTATATGGAGAATGCGTGTTACAGCAAAATCAGTTAGTCCAGAATAGGTTAAACACAAAATGAGCAAAGAAAATGAGGCTTGGTTGGGTATAGAACCCAAGATTGCTAGACTGTGCTCAAACCATTGAGCCACAAGGCCCCATGGATGGCGATACTTGCTCGAAACCATTTCCAAAGAAAATTGGGCTTCCCTGGGAATGGAACCAACTATATTTATCAGTGCTGTAGTCGAGTCCGGACTCGGACTCGCTTTTGATGGTCTCGTGACTCGGACTCGGAGCCGAGTCCCTATGTAAAACATATGGGAACATGCTATTTCTTTGGGGACTCGGACTCGGAACTTGTGGACTCGACTACAGCACTGATATTTATATTGCTAGACCCATGCTCAAACAATTGAGCCACAAGGCCCTATTTAAGGCAAATCTTGCCAGAAACCATTTTCATTGCTTATGCCAGTCAGAATGTACAAGCGTTGAGTGCAAGTTGATTCTGAGAAAGATACTCAATCTTTTTGTATGATTTGTATAATTCATGACTAATGTTTCTAATATCTTTCCTCTTGTAGAGTGCAGTAGGATGGGATTACCAGGCTGGCCTTTCACAACACGATTCACAAAAAGGTTGGTATTTTATCGTAAACAACTACATGTATTATCTTTTAAGCAATATTACTTCTGTGGATGCTAATGAAATTAAAAAATAAAATTTGATTTGACCTAATGTTGAAATGTAACAATATAACTGATTGATACTAACTGATTGAGAATTGTACAATTTCCTTGGCATGACAACCCTACATTGCTCCACAAGGCACTGTTACAAGAACAAATATAATGGAATCATATTCATTTTTTTTTTTTATGTATTATATTGAATGTTTATTTAGAAAAATTATTTGCCATGTAATAAACTTGCTGTTACAATGACCACATTTTTGTTCTCCCCAATTTTCTGCATGGCAACCCATTTGCATTCTGCCATCCAACCCTTCCTGTTTGTACATGTATGCTGCCACTGCTTTATGCCTTCCCATGATGCCGTTCACCTCTGCATGCCGATTACCCATGATGCATCAGACTACGCGACTGGTTTTGGCGGAAAGCACGGGGTGCAGACAGACCGGCAAGACGCGGCCGCACTTGGATTTGATTACCAGGGAAAGACAGAGAAACACGCGTCACAGAAAGGTGTGTTATATAACTTTTTGGTTTGGAATTGTGACTTTTTTTTGTGCAATGAAAATATGAAAATATATGGTTTTACCAGGGCATGCAGAAAGATCCGCAAGATGCAGCTGCACTTGGGAAAACAGAGAAACCTGCCTTACAGAAAAGTTTGTTATAGAATGGTTGGTTTGGAATTGTGACTTTTTTGTAATAAAAAATATGCAACTGGTTTTGTTGGCGGTAAGCATAGTGTGCTGAAAAAATGGCAAGACACAGCTGCACTGGGATTCTATTACCAGGGACAACAGAGAAACATGCTTCACAGAAAGGTGCGTTATAAAATGGTTGGTTTGAAATTGTGATTTTGTATTTGTGAAAAGAAAAGACTTTGCAACTGGTTTTGGTGGTAAGCACGGCGTGCAGAAAGATCGTCAAGACACTGCTGCACTTGGATTAGATTACGAGAGGAAAAACAGACTGAGAAGCATGCTTTACAAAAAAGTTTGATATAGAATGATTGGTTTGGAATTGTGATTTTTTGTGTGTGAAAAGAAAAGATTATGCAATATGAATAGTTCCTTATGAGTTTTGTATTTATTGAGCCAGGGTATATGAAAGAAGCACAATTTTGAAATGTTAATATGCTAGCGAAAAAGAAATGAAAATTACACTGAATTTATCATAAACTGGTTTTGTGGGTGGTAAGCGTGATGTGCAGAAAAAACGTCTAGACGCAGCCAAACATGCGTCACAGAAAGGTTTGTTGATTCAATATTTAGCAAGGTCTGTTTTGATTAGTGATCTTTTATTTATTATGAACAAGCTTTTAAAAAGTCTGACTGGTTCTAATTTTAGTGCTGAACAATGAAATGAATGCGATAATATCTGAAATGATATTTTAAAAGATCTAACTTACCATTTCAAATTAAGTATGTGTGAGCAAGATTAGATCAGAAATGACTGACACATCCAGAGTGCTATGGCAAATGGTATAAGTGGTAAGTATGTGTTCAGAAAGACCGTCAAAATAAATCCGCACTTTGCTTAGTAGACTCCCGAGGGGAAAATTTACATAAAGATTTGTTACTATACTCTGTTGTGTATGTACATGTATGTATATACTGAACTGTGAGTTATATTTCCGTTTTACTATGGTTAGAATTGTGCAACTTTGAGTTCCTGTTCATGTAGTCTGATTTTCCAGCCAAATTATCCTGCAAGGAATTTGATAAAATGTAAAAAAGGAGAAAGAAGAACAAAAATAATAATTTCTATAATTTATTCATTTAGATTACGCCCAGGGTTTCGGCGGCAAGTTTGGCGTCCAGACAGACAGAATGGACCAGAGCGCCCTCAGTTTTGATGCGAAGACCAATGTAGAGCTTCATCCATCGCAGACCGACATGAGCAAGGGATTCGGCGGCAAGTTTGGCGTGGCACAAGATAAGGATGCGTCGGCCGGGTCATATGACGATATGAAAGGTGTTTCATCATCGTATCAGAGAACAAGACCGCAACCACCAGGTAATTATTTTATTTTAAACAAAGGGAATCTGGCCAGAAATATACAGTATAAATGAAAATATGCAAAAAAGAAAATAGGGTTTCTCCTACATGAGCAAGGGATTAGGTGGCTAGTTTGGCGTGGCGCAAGATAAGGATGCTTCGGCCGGGTCGTACTACGATATGAAAGGTGTTTCATCGTGGTATCAGAGAACAAGACCGCAACCGCCAGGTAAAGATTACATTTTTTCAAACATAGGGAAACTGTCCAGAAATTTATGATATAAATGAAAATATGCAGAGAAAATAGGGTTTCCCCGACATGAGCAAGGGATTCGACGGCAAGTTTGGCGTGGCGCAAGATAACTAAGATGGGTTGCCCGGGTTGTATGATGATATGAAGGAAGTTTCGTTGTGGTATCAGAGAATAAGACCGCAACAAGACAAGACAATGGAAAATAAAAAATGAACAGCTCCTTTAATGAGTTTTGTATTTTAGGAGCTAGGGTGTATGAAAGAAGCACAATTTTGAAATGTTAATATGCTAGTGAAAAAGAAATTAAAATTACAATTAATTTATCATAATCTAAACTGATGCTTGTTTATACAACCTAGAATTATAAACAGTTACTTTTTTAATATTTTGTATACCATGTCTTTCTTTCTTTTCTTCCTGCTATAGCCAAAGGCGGAGCCAGTTCTCTGAAGAGCAAGTTTGAACAAATGGCACAAGCAGGAGAGGAGGTGAGTTCTCCCATTGATTGTATTTCTGAAGAAATAATTTCACACTATTAACTCCTTAAGTGCCAAGCTCTCATTTTTGCGAGTTACAATACACACAAATGCCAAGAGGTAAAGGGGATTTCACCACGGAAATTTGATGTTTGCTATGAAAGAAGATGAATAAGAAAACTCGTGAGCTCAAATCTGAGCAAAAATTGTACAGCAACAAAAAAAGTTGAACTTTGTTACATTTGTTTAAATCAACACTATTATCAGTTTAGGATTTGAACAAAATCATGCCTACCTAATGAGCAAATAACAATGTTCACAATGTTAATGATAATGCTAAACTTAAACTCTGTTCTATTCAGCAAAATACAAATTTGATACTTATGATATTTAGGGAATCACATGTATTTATATCATCTTTTCTTTTTTAGCACATATGGTCATGATTAATCCTGCTATGTGTATAATGCACTTTACCAAAATTGCTCATTATTTTAATAGATTTATTTGTTTTGTTAATTGTTTCTAATCTTTTTCATTCCATCTTCCGCAGGAAAGTAGAAAGAAAGCAGAAGAGGAGAAGAAGAGGAGACAAGCAAGGGAAGAGAAGGAAAGGGAGGAGAACAAGAGGAAAGAAGAGGTAGGGTCAACAAACTTTAACCCTAGCCCTAATTTTAACTTTAACTCTAACTCTAATTTTCACCCTAACCATCCGAGTGTCATGGTAGACACTACAAGTAGTCCTATTTCTCATCAAAGAAGAGGCGACAAGCAAGGGAAGAGAAGGAACGGGAGGAGAACAAGAGGAAAGAAGAGGTAAGGTCAATGAACTTTACCTGGCTGATTAAACTGTTTGCATTCCTGTAGCTGTTATAGTTGGATTACCTTAACAAATCTTAAAAGTTTTAAATATAAGAATAGAAGACTGAAGGACAAAAGACTTAATGTACATGTAGGCCCTTGGCCACCTTTAAATGTCAGACTCATTTTATTAGTTTTCTGTACAACTCGGGTATTAGATTTGGGGATTTTGCATTGTACCTATTTGGTATCTCTGATAGTACCATTTCTTAGTAGCCCAGTAAAGCAAATATGATTGATTAACATTTTCTGTAGGAGAGACAAAAAGCATTAGCAGAGCAGCACAGGTCCCTCCCACAAGAACCAGAACCGGAACCGGAACCAGAGAGAGAAAGACAACCTATGCCGGAACCAGCGCGTGAACCAGCGCGTGAACCAGCGCCAGTACCGCGATATGAGCCTCCCGCACCAACACCCACCGAAGATGACTGGGAAACGCAAGCTGACGAAGAAGAGCAACCACCCGCCTTGCCGCCACCGAGACAGGTGAGAATGCTCCACTCCACAGGGAGTGGAATTATTGTATCCCCCCAGCAGTATGCTGCTGGTCATATTTTGGTGGCTGTCTTGTGTGCGCTCTGCAGGCTCTGCTGGTCACATTTCTTGACAGATTTCTTTTGAATTTTCTATAAAGATGCATTATACTCTAATCTACACACATATTGTTTTGGTGATGCTGCTCCTAGTCTTTGACAATAGTCCGGGCCACAGGTGACGATCTCTATGTCATCCTCTTGTTTGAGGGAGGGGAGGGATATCTTTGTCCCTCCTTCAAACAGAAGGATGACGCAAAAATTGCTGCCAGTGCCAGGGGATACATTAGCACTGCGCGGCAATGCAAATTTCTAGATTGTTGAGTGATAATGCAAGATGCTGGCCCTCTCCAAGTGGAGCAACCACCTGCCTTGCCCCCACCCAGACAGGTGAGAATGCTCCACAGGGAGTGGAATTATGTCTATGTTGAATTGATTATTGCTTATTAATGAATGATAATGCGAGATGCTGTTCCTCTCCAAGCAGAGCAACCACCCGCCTTGCCCCCACCCAGGCAGGTGAGAATGCTCCACAGGGAGTGGAATTATGTTTATGTTGAACTACATGTAATATTGTAGCTTATTAATGAGTGATAATGCAAGATGCTGGCCCTCTCCAGCTAGAGAACAAGCCATTTCTGCTTATTTTCAGTATGGTTTATATAAATTTGCATTTAATGCCATTTATTTCAAATTTGTTTTAATTATCTGCATTATCTGCATTATGAAGCTGAATGGCTTCCTGCTTTGCCTCCTTCCAGACAGGGAGTTGGTTAAGGCACTTTTTGCTAATGATGTACTTCTAGTACATATGGTAAAAAAAACGCAATGACTGTAATGGCATATAGGAAACACATTTGAATGAAGAATTATTACTACCATTGGATAACTAATTCTTCATTCAATTGTGTTACCTATGATTAAATTCAAGTCATTGTGTTGTTCTGGTTTACTGTATGTGCTATTTGTATCTGTAGTTAGTATTAAATTATTATTGCAATAGAAATACCAATACTTTAACTGTTATTATTCCCCCCCCCCCCCTTCCCCCAACCAGGGTGCACTCCCCTCGCTGCCCCCTACTCGTCAGAGCCAGCCGCTTCCCCCCACGCCCCCGGCAGAGGAAGACGCAGATAACGTTTATCAGGATACGGGCGACATGGGCTACAGCGGTCCAGACGACACGTACGCAGATACCGATGCAACGGCAACGTACGACCAACCTCCTGATGATCTTGCAGGACAGGAGACGTATGAAGAAGTCGGTAAGTTGGAAAACTTTGTACTGTACCTCATATTTTCTTTTGGAGTTTTTATATCAAATTAGCAAAGATAATGGTTAGATGGATATGAATGGCGTGGGAAACAGAGGTCCGGATGGTGCATACACTGAAAAGAATGCAACAGCGACATATCGTCGCTGGGCTGTTAAAACCTTGTATCTCAAATTTTGGTGAAAATTACTTTTTTTTATAAATGTGAAGTTTAAGGTGTAATTCATCTTCTAATAACCACATGAGTTTTTTTTTTCTTTTTCTAATAACCACAATTCATCTTTTTGAAAACCTCGTATCTTTTGCCCCTTCAAATGGTGATATGACAAAATTTTGTTTTTTTGAGATATTGATTATTTTTCGTGCATTTCATATCGAATTGATTATCAAACATAGTATTAAGTTCAAATAACATAGCCTACGCACATAATTTGTTAAAATAAAGAATGTTTTTTCGCTCTCCAGAAAATTTTGTTTTTTTGAGATACAAGGTTTTAACAGCCCAGCGACGATTTGCTTGAGAAATGTGCATTGTTTTTACGCTCTCCTGAAAATTTAGTTTTTTTGAGATACGAGGTTTTAACAGCCCAGCGACGATATGTGAACAGCTACATGTATAGCAAAACCCTGCACAGAAGATATACATGTAGGCATTTTAAGTTCACATAATATGTGTAAAAGACTTGTTTTTGTTGAATTGAAACAAACATATCTTTGCCAATTTGTTTTAGATTTTTAAGAAGAAGGCATCAAATGAAAGCTTGAGATGAGGCCTTTCTTATGGTATGATATGAAAGGGGGGGGGGGGGGGGTGCAGGGTTTTGCTATAGCCAGACACATATGATCAACCACCAAATTATCTTGCCGGTCAAGAGACGTATGAAGAAATTGGTATGTTAAAGGTTGTCTGTTGTCTCCAGAATCTCTTCAAGTTGTAAACATGAATCTATGTTGTTAATATATTTGTCTGTCCATCCAGCCCATACATGTATATTATGATTTCCAAGAAAATTTTGATCAAACTTGTAGTGATCTTAAACCTGAATCTGGTGTCCTCCTAAAGAGACAGACATTAAAAGGACTGTTATATTTGGTTTACGATAAGGGCATTAAGAAAATCTAGCATCAATGTAATTTCTGTGAACTTATCTTAGATCTTATCTTTAGCGGGAATTTGGGGGATCATTCTTAATGTATTTATGACATTATGTGGGCATAAAAATACAAATCATACTCAACTAATCCTTCAATGTAATCTCTTTGTGCAGACCGTGTCAAAGAACAAGCAGATTATCCACCCCAAGAGGAGGAGGACGCAACCTATGAAGACGTCCCTCCAGGTGAACACGGTCTCAGAGCTAGAGCTCTCTATGACTACCAAGCAAGTAAGTGAAATCAATCACAAAATCTCAGAATTATTACAAACATTTAAATTAATTCAAATATATATTGGGAAACTGACCAGAAATATATAATGTAAATGAAAAAGAGCAAAGAACCTGAGACTTCGAGATTGCTAGACCGGCGCTAGTCAAAATGAGCACAAATCAAGAGGGCGTTGGTCTTTGTTGGGTATTGAACCTGATGGCTTCGGAGTTCGGACAGAAGGAGGACGGAACCTAAGAAGACGTGCCTCCGGGTGAACACGGTCTCAGAGCAAGTGCACTATATGACTACCAAGCAAGTAAGTTTAATCAATCACAAAATCTCAGAATTATTACAAACATTTTTAAATAATCACAAATCGAGGGGGTGTGGGGTTTGGGTGAGGGTTTGAACCTGATGCCCTCAGAGTTCACACAGAAGGAGGACGCAACCTATGAAGACGTGCCACCAGGTGAACACGGTCTCAGGGCAAGAGATCTATATAACTACCAAGCAAGTAAGTTGAATCAATCACAAAATCTCAGAATTATTACAACAAAATTAATTAGTCAAAATAATCACAAATGGAGGGGGTGTGGGTGGAGGGGGGGGGGGGGGGGGGGGGAGGGGGGGGGGGGTGAGGGTCTTTGTTGGGCATTAAACCTGATGCCTTTAGAGTTTGGAGAGCAGGAGGATACAACCTATTATATGAAGATGTGCCACCAGGTGAACATTTAAAGTAGTAACTTTATGCAGTGTGACAAAGTTTTAGTTCCATTGAGTATGTCGCTCTGATTGTCGTTATCACATGTTTCGCCCAGTAGAGAAAAATCTTTATTCAACAATAAAAATGTAATGTTCTTGTCTTTCTCATTGACAGCTGATGATGATGAGTTGACCTTTGACCCGGGTGAAATCATCACACATGTGGAACAGGTGAGTGTCTTGATAAAACGAAGTAATAGTAATACATATGATGATGATAATGATGATGAGGAAGATGATGAGGAGGATGATGAGGAGGATGAGGATGATGAAGATGATCGTGGTGGTTGTGATGCTGATGATGATGATGATGATGATGACGATTACAACAACAATGATGATGATGGATGATGGTGGTGGTGATAATGATGATGACGACAACGACGAGGATGATGATGGCAATGATCATAATCATGATAATGAGCAAGAGGAGGAGGATGATTATCCCTACTTGCCATACTCGTCTAGGGATCATGAGTATGGTAATGATGATGGTAGTGCTTATAACAAAAATGATGGTGATGAGTAATATGGTTATGATGATAATGAGGAGGACTAATAATGATAGTGATGCTGAAGGTGATGATAGCTTATCAGAATGAGTGATATTGAGAAAGATGAATTGTATCAGTGATAATAAACAATACATTTTAATTGATGCTATATATTTGATTTACTTTTTATCAAGATATTATGATAATCAGAAAGAACTAAAGTTCAAGTTAACCAGAAATAATGTGTATATTTTAAAATGTATGACTTTGTACAATTGTTTGATGACTTTTCATTCAATTTATTTTACTCATTTTGTTTTTCATTTTTGCAGATTGATAGCGGTTGGTGGAAGGGTGTCTGTCGAGGAAAAGAGGGACTCTTCCCTGCAAACTATGTCGAACCCATCTAGATCTCAAACTCCAAACATTTGTACGTCCGTTTCTCACCCAATTATGGTAATTTACCGAACATTTCCAAAGATCTGTAAATTGTTTTGTGGTCTGCTTTCATACGAGTTGCAACCTCATTACCTATCATGGAAGGAGATTTGTCACCTACAATTTTCCTTGCAAGTATAATTGTCTTTTTATTCAGGTAAAAGAAGAAATTTTGGCATATTTTAAGAATTGTACCTACACATTTGATATCACATCACATCAGATATATGTATATGTTCTCAGGTGGTGAATATTTTTTGGAGCTGCTGCTTAGGCGGCCCCATCAACCTATTTGAAACTAGCAAATATGTTTTCCACTTGTCTAAATGCAGTGCTTCAACAGTTGTAAACCTTGGTTTTCATATATACTACCATTGTTAATTCCAGCCATAGAATATTTTAACCCGTTCAGGACTGGTCCCAAAAATATTCGGGCTTGGGTCTATTGAGAATACATGTTGTAAAAAAATCAGTCAGTCCTGAATGGGTTAACCAACTTAAGGTGTGATATGATCAGCGTACACAAAAAAAATGAGGTTAGCATTATTCATAAGAATGTCCCATTCAAGAATTATAGAATGGATTACATTGTAAACTTTTCTCAAATGGGATATGGAGTCACGAAAGGAAGTGCAATGATATTAACAAAAAGTCAGCATCTGACAACTTAAACCCGTTCAGGACTGGTCTAAAAAATACGCGGGCTAGGGTCTATGGAGGATACATGTTATAGCAAAATAGATCAGTCATGAATGGGTTAAGAGGTGCAAGGTAATGTATGGGAAAAACTAAATTAGAATTGATAGCAGTTAAAAAAACATCTTGTTAATGTTTTTTAGTCACACAAAAAAGATAAGAAATAACATTAAGGTTATGTAGCACAAGGAAGATAGACAAGCACTGGATAGTGAATTTAGAACTATGACGATTCTTGGAACTACATGTATAGGATATTTATAGTAAGTCAATGACGCTTGGTCAATGAGCTTTTGAATTTGGCAGATTGTTCTTCTAGACGTACATAAACGACAACTATGAATTATATTTATAGTATAAATGGCAACAATTTCTTGTAGGTGGTTGGTGGTACATGTACTCTAATTGATAAGAGTAACAGTGTGCACGGTTCAAGAAATATTGATATGATCATGTTTATTAAAAGGAGCTCTTCCACCCTTTATGTAGTGAGGATAAGTGACACAAAATGTATGAAAAGTCATTTTAGTGAAATGATTTTGTATTAGTAATTGCCAGGATTTCTCTTCCATATACATGTATAACTGCACTAAAACACTATGGATAGAAGACATGTTGACATGACATTTATTGCACAGGTATATGTACTGTATGTGGGCAACCTAATCAAACAAAACATGTATTTTATAGTCACTTTGAGTATAAGGTTCAAAACAGAAACAACAACAACAACAAAGAAAGGAGTGAAAGGTATAACCTCAAATATGTTTGTCTTTTATGTTGACTTTCATTTCTGTGAAATTTGTAACAACTTGATTTGTTATTTTCTATGATTTTCTACTGGACTGCCTTTTTGCTATGTGGGTCAAACCTCAATGTGCCAGGGAAAGGGTGTATGTCAAATCGTCAGCTGAGAGTGAGAAGGTCGTTAAGTGGATTTTTAGCTAAATTGAGTTATGCATACCATCTTATACAGCATATTAGTGGTCGAATCGTCCTCTATGCGATGGCCCCTGTTTTTAGATGTTAAGTGCGTCTATTTTGGGGGATATTTATCAAAGAGAGCTACATTTGGTTTCTACATGACTTTCAAACTTTTGATATGATTATCTCTGTAGTACTAAAAGTGACTTAGCGCCCTTCTCTTTCTCAAATTTCTCATTGAAAAAGGGATAAACGGAAAAGCCATGATCTTTCATAAATGTCTTGTGCCACAATTATGTTTGCTATATGGAATGACAGGTAACATAGATGGGCATTTCTAGAATTTGGAATATGATTTTATATTGACTTGTTTTTGTTTTATTATTTTGTTTTTATGTGATTTCATTACAAAGGTGAAGATTTGTTTGATATATTTTATATGATTCAATTTTGTTATGTTTTAATTGATTATGTAATATTTCATTTCTAAAGTGATTTTCTTTATATTTCATTAGATTATGATGTGTCTCTCTTTCAAGTAACGCTAATTCATTATTTCACTCTCTAAGAGAAAAGAGAAATGTAAACAAAATATAAGGAAGAAGAAGATAAGTGAGATGAGAAGTAGAACTTGAGTCTTTTTTTTATCTGTGGTAGGCTTTATATGGGTCATTCCACGGGGTTGGGGCAATTTTTGTGACATACCAGGAGTGAGAAACTGTGTCTCCTATCAACTGTAACAATGTTTGCTCAAATTGAGTTTTGCATAAAAAGCATAGCCAACTCTCTGCAGAAGTACTCGAGCTTCATGGTGAATCAATATTTATGGACCCAAAGTTTATGTAATGTTATATGAATATGATGTCCATGTAACGGTGGTAAAAAGAGAAATATGTATTAAGCAAAGATTTTGAAGAAAAGCAACTGAAACAGGAACGATTCTGGTAGGGCACTACTATATAATCTTCAACAGATGATTTCATCTTCCATGTGTTTTAGAAGATCTCATACCACCGTTACATGGACATCGTCATATTTTTTTGCCCCAACCCCGTGGAAAATGACCCATATTTAAAAAAAGTGAAGATGAACAGGAATAATGAGAGGGAAGATGATAAGTGAGATGAGGGTTCACACACGGCCTGGAAAACTTGGAAAGTCTTGGAATTTGACTTTTGTGTTTTCCAGGCCTTGAAATTCAGGGAAAATTGTCAAATGATCTGATGGGTCATGGAAAGTCATGCAATTTCACTTTATCTGTATGTCTCCAGAGCACTGAAATGAAAATAAGGATTTTAGAACTTATTTTGTTATACAACGTACTGAAACGTCATGGAAAAGTCATGGAATTCTTGCCGTAAAGGCCATGGAAAGTCATGGAATTTGACTTAAAAATATGAGTATGAACCCTGGAGATGAGAAGTAGAACTCAAGTCTTTCTTATCTGTGGTAGGCTTTAATATTTAGAAACGTAACCAAAATAATTACTCTGGATTTGAATGTTGCTCCTTGTTCGTATGATACTGTTATGTCTACAAACTGTAACCTTTTAGACCTTAAAGCCTTTATATCCCCAGGAGAGGTATGAGAGGGGTGCAGTAATTACCCTCGTTAACCCCCCCCCCCCCCCTTAACTATGCCATGAACTTTCTGAATACTTAGAATATACAAATACAAATATGTTATCCCTCATGAATGGGAACATGTTTGTAAACTTTCTCTCCCTACCATCCCCAATAGCCAAAATATACAAATATCTTTTGTCAGGGTAACTTTCAAACATGTTTTTTTCTCTTAGGCCCTGTTGCAGAAAAATTGATTTTAAGTTGCAACTAATAGTAAGTCAGATCATGTGTTTTAAATGCGCGATTGGTTGAAACAGGCAAAGTTTCTGACTTTGTATCTCTTTCTGTCTCAGGACCCATGAGTGTTAGAGAATGATGATCGATTGTTCCAGTAGATAGTATTCTATGCTTTGGTGATTCTGTTTATCAATTATCAAGTGTTGGTATTTTCAATATCCACACATGAAAATCTTCCTCTGAACGCAGTAATGTCATATATTATACTAGTCCTCACTCTTGTTCAAATGATTATTTTAAACATTACTTGACTTCCAGTAGAAAATACACTTTTCAAAATGTCCATTGTATAATATATACATATGTTATGATAGCAGGTCAACTTATAATTGTAAAACTACCAGCAGTTTAAAGAACTGTTTTCTTTGGAATATTGTTATTATGATGCTATGTTGCTATGTTTTTTTCAATTAGCTATTTTTAGACATTCTCATTAAATCAAGTCATTCTTAGGAATTTACGGAAATAAATTGTGTTGATAATATCCACCCTCTCATCCTGACATATAAATATGTTTGTCAATTATCATACATTCCCTCATAATCAAAACCTAGTCATTTAACATAATGTAGAATATGTTTATTCCATCGTAGTTTTAACATGAACCTGAACCAAGTCTGAGAAAAATTGGTTATAAGTTTGTCAGATTAATTGAGATGAAAAATATTAGTGAGTTATCTATTCCATGAATTTATATATTTAACCAAATGTCAATTGTATTGTATTATTTTGAATATAATGTACATTGTATGTTTGTAATGTAATCTCAAATGATGTATTTGTGGAATATTTATATGGAATTATTTGTTGTTTTTATATAAAAACAGGATAATGTAAAACATGAATTCACAAAGGAAATTAAGGATAGTTTGAATGATTTTTATGGGAATGTAGGACCTATATCCCTATGGGATTATGATTATGTATTGAATCATTAAAAGTAATAATGCATGACACCCTATGATAGTGATCGGGAGCATATAGCATAAAGCTTTTAAACCTTATTAGTACTTCATAAAACGATGGTGATAATTATAATGTCCATTATGATATGAATGATAGAGTAATATATAAAATTGAAATACTCCTACAAATTTTGTAGATACTTTTGTATGAATGTATTGTACGAGTATTGACGCACTATGATGAAAGTATATATAACTTTTGTATGTAATCAATGGCAGAAAACTTTAGAAGAATTAAAAATGAATCAAATGTGAACATCTGACAACAAAATTTACCAATATTACAATTCACAATTATATTGGACTACAATCATATTATTTGACTAAAACATCGTATTTCCCCTTTTTACAAAGTGGAAGACATTGTTGAAGATCATATCGCACTTTTTCAAAGTGTTCATGAAATATATTATTCTATTACAAATTGTGTTCAAGGCATAATAATTGTTATGTAAATCGTTTAGTAATATATGTCTGATTTTGTGTAAAGCTTTGAATGTCAGTTGTATAATATATTATGTCACATAATTGATACAAGATGTAAAATAGTTTCTTTATACACTTTATGATTTCCCTGTGATGTAAGTCGGTAGAATTAGTCATAATAATGATTAATTTGCTTTTTTATTGCAAAATTGAATTGTTAGAAATACATTATTCCAAAGTCATGGGTCAGTGTAGTATTCTTTACTTTTGTCATCATTTTATATAATCCATTCATTATACACATGTTTGTACACGACAAATAAAAAGGATGCCTTTTCAGTTTTGCAAAAAAAAATTAAATGCTCTTCGCATTTTGTTTGAAGTTTAGATTTGTGCACATACTTTAATGAGATCATATGGGTGTTTCACAAAGATCCTAATTTTAACTTAAAAAGTATGGAAAGCCATTAGTTTCTTTGAATAAAAATGTGAAAGTCCTTTTAAAAGGCCGCAAATGTTGTTTCAAATTATTAATATTCAACTATTTTCAAGGAGATTTCATGTTCTGCATGTAAAATTTATGAAAAGTCTATAAGATACTTGCATTTTTGCTTTTGAGTATGTTTTATTTCAAGGCTACAAATTGCTTTCCATAATAGTAAAAGTCCAACTTAGAGTTAACCCTAATCCCACTGCGTTATTTTGGTCACTTGAGTCCACTGGGGGGGGGGGGGGGGCTGTTTTGGCCCCCCCCCCCTCAAATCTCGGCAACGAATGGACCGATCGACTTGAAAATTGGCACACACGTAAAACAAGTCAAGTAGAATAAGAATATGAAAAGAAAAAAATTGGGATTTTCATCTAAAATCAAAAGAAATTACAGGATTTCTTCGGGTTTTCTGTAAAAATACTTTCAAATGATGTTATTCATCATATCCATGTTTTTTATGGTGATAAAATATATCACTAATTTGCATAAATATGCAAATTAGTATTCCCGGATTTATCCACATTGTTTTCATTCTTATGTATTTTATTGTTTTTTGTTGTTGTTGTTTTTTTTTAAGAAGAATTTATCTCTGAAGTTATGAATTCAACTAATAACAAAGAAATAATACAAATTATAATTCAAAGTAACAATTATAACAGATTTGGAGTTTGCATGGCATCAGATATAGGAATTCCATAGAAACCTGTACAAAAATTACATTTTTTTGTGACGGACGAGCAATTATCGACCTCTAAAATCAGTTCTACCGGGGTGAATTATATATCAAAACATGCGGGAGACTTGAGAGAAAATAGTCATGAAGTTTGAACGTGAAATTCCAAACGGTCTAGATGCACGTCGAAAAAAACGACAAGGGGGCCAAAAAGGCCCCCCCCCCCCCCCCCCCCAGTGGGATTAGGATCTTTGTGAACCACCCCCTGGTATGTACTGGTATGTATTGTATATAGTGCATGTTTGTTCCACAGGCATATGGGCACATTTTTGTCAGTGGGGGGGGGGGGGGGGGGGCTGGGTTTTTTTCCCGGAGTATTATCCTACTCGTTTTTTTTGCCTGAAAACTAAAACGAAAAACGGTCATTATCGCTTTGATGCCAAACAATAATTTTGTTCTTGATTGGGTCCAAAAATAGACCTGCTTTTGTCTGGATGATTACTCATTACTTTGACAATAAATTATCCGCCTGCACCGCAAAATTATGAAACAAATTTAAAACGAAGAAAGTAATTATATGAAATTGCTTCCTTTAAAACAATGCCCTTTCCGGCCGCCAATCAACCTCATTGTGATGTTTGATCGATTTGTTATCAGTCACGAGCAGTGGTCATTGTATTTTGTCTTATAAAAGGGGACGTGTTGACGTCAAAGAATACCATCTAAAATGTTTAATTGGAAGAAAACGAAGCGTAATACAAGACAGCCGCAATCATAACATGTCAATTATGCCATTCATATTATTATCATTAACTCACAATTCCACGGCTATCTAAATCACTTATACCCATTCGATGTGCGATTGAAATTAAAGGGACTAAGTAACATTGTCCAAATCCTCGACATCCAATTGGAATTCTAGCGGTTCCCTCATACCTTGTTGTATTCGTTTTAACGTTAAACGCATTTACAGGTTTAGGTTTTTCAAATTTCCCTTCCGTTAAAAAGATATTTACGATTGAAGTGTTCAGATGTTGAATTATCCATTGGATCGCGAAAACCGTGTAAAAAGTGAAAGCAATTATGAGTTAGTGAATATCATTTTGCATTTTTGCTCGTTACTAGGCAATATAACGTCCATTTAACTTGAAATGTGTATACAGCACCCATTGGACATAGTAGATAACAATACACATTGTATCAACCACGCATCACTTGTTGCACATGTCAACATAGTTACTACAGTACTAGATCCCTTTAAAATGATCAATTCCGTCTTAAGATTTCAATTGTAAGATGATTATGAAATTAGCCTCTGCTGGTTGGTAGAATACGTACGTTTTGGAGAAATTCGACAGTCATATTTTGTCTGTGACTTATACCGGAAATGAAGTTAATACAATGGCGAGCTTCGACAATGCCCTGAATCCTTCAATCAACCCCATCGATGTTCCACGTTTAATTAACACGATTTTATATTCCTTTTAGACGAGCATTGGATGCTTGCGTATCAACCTGAGCAAATCATAATACTACAATTTAATATTGTTAAAGATACTGCCCTCCTTTAGCATGTCAGTATTCGATAGATGCGAGATTAAAGGTGCACCTGTAAAGTGTCAGATATTGCCCAAAATGAAATTTGATACTTCAATCCTGTACCAAAGTCATTGTAAGACATGTCCGAATGATGTGTAAAAGTTTCATTGAAAAAAAACACCGCTTTCCTGGTTAAAAAAGCGAAAATATGCGTCAGCTTTTACAACGGACGTTTAAGAGGTTTATAAACGTTAACTAACGCTTTTGAGCTGAATGATAGATATCGTCATTTTAAAAAGGGGCATTTAACAAATAAAAATAAATCATAAATCTAACCCAATTGTATTCTTCTTTTACCATAAGCTAAACAACACGGTAGAAGGGAAACGAGGAAGCTCCAAGTAATGTTCGTGGAGTTGGACCCTTTACAGGCATCCCTTTAATGTTTTGTAAGAAATACGAGACAATTAGAGAGCTAGACTGGGGAAGATTACAACTAGACAAATTATACTGTTCATGCCCCTCCCTTTAAGATCACGGCCGTGAACAAATTTGCACGCATGTCAAATTACGTGTATATATAATGCTATGGGAATTTTCCTTTTTTTTTTATTCTCTAATTTGCATGTTTATGGCGATTTATGCAAATAAGGTCATACAATTCACATTTTTGTCAATAAATCATATATTTTTGATAATTAAAGATTGGTTTTCACTACTTATATTATTTAGACAATTGGAATGATAATAGTAAAAAGCATGAAGTGCCGGATTATTCCTTATGTTTTCTATCGTTTTGATAATTTCTTATTTATTTCCATGTTGGTTGTTTTGCTTATGTATTTGATTGTTTTGTTAACTTATTTTATTTCTAACTTTAATTCAACTATTTTGAGCCATGAAACAAACATAAATGAAAACAAGACTAAATGATTATCTCTTTTTTGAAGGAAAACTAATGTATCCACATGTTCGTAAAAAAGTTCGGAAACTGTGCGATGTTGTGGCTAATATGCATGGATAAATGGTCACGTTACTTCGAAAAAGTAGATCCGATTTTCGCACATTTGTTTTTTAAAGATGCGCAAGACATGAAACAACAACATCACGAAGCGGCGGGGCGCCATCTTTACGCGTCCAGAGCGAAAATACAAAGTGATATCCCTTAACTTATTGTAATAACTTTGTACCCAGTTATAACTTTTCCAGTGGATAATTAAAAATCCGAACATTTCAAATGAAAATATATTTCTAACGGAAGGAAATTCGAAAACCGAAACCTGTTCCATGTTTCTGTCGGTTATATGAATACAAAAGGGGTATGAGAGCATCACCAAAACCATTAGTAGCCTATAACATGTTTTTATAATTGGGACAATGTTACTAGATCCCTTTAAGTTTCAATTGACGCAATAAGAAGACAATCATGAATGCAGATGAAATTATTGTAACACAACGGGGGATATGAATAAATTAAATAAATTCGTGTTTTACCCAGTCCATCGTACGCAAGATGTAAAACACAAAAATGGGAGACTCGCATCGATTCTAATGACTTGAAGGGATGTGCATTAGTTTCCATCCAGCCCATCGCCTGGTCCGAGTTTATGTGTGTATTGACAAAGCATAATCAAACATTAATAAAGCAATCCTTTCCTGCCGTACCGTTTTACATACATAATTGAGATTTTCGCATGAATGCGTTCATTACAGTTGCGAATATCCGTTCGAAAAAGGCAATTGAAAATCACGGCAAAACGAACCTTAGGCCTACAAATATAAAGCGATTAATTTACCGAATGTCTTGCGAATGTTACGAATGATTATGAATGCCCTTGCAAATGCTTACAGACGCCTCACAAATGAAACAACTAGACGACACATGCATGGCAACTAACATTGCACCTTTGCTATATCTTTTTGGCTACCCTGGTGACACCACCCGGGACGAATGTTACAATTTCCTGCGAATGCAATTCCATAAATACGAAAGCCTTGTAATTGCGGTAATCCCCCACTTGGTCTAAACCCGCTTCGTCTAATATCCACTTCGTCTAATCCTACATGGCTAAATCCATTTCGTCTACAACCACTTGGTCCATTAGCCGGTTCGTCTAATAACCATTTGGGCTATACCCTTATTGTCTATTATCCACTTGGTCCAAACCCACTTAGTCTAATGCCATTTCGTCTAATTACCAGATTGTCTAATATTCACTTCGACTATTTACCAGTTCGTCTAATACCACTACGTATAATACCCATTTGGGCTACACCCACTTTAGTCCATGAGCCGAGGCCGAAAAAAATCGATTTGGCTGCACCCCTCGGACGGCCAATTATTTCTGGTATCATTGTAAAGGTACAAATCTCAACTATCCGAAACTAGAATTTTCGACCCCAAGAAGTTGCACGTTACCATGGCAACGCCGTCGTTGTGACACATGGTCAAATACACCCCGCAGAAACGGTGGGTTCCACTGAAAAATGAAATGTCGACAAAAAATAAAACATTTTGATATCCAGTCATCATAGGTTTATGATTTTTTCTGGAACTAAGGAGTGTTGTACCAGCTATCAGATTCTAGAATATCAAGTACGAAACATTATTGATAGGGTCATTAGAGGTCATTAGGGGTCAACTCAAGGTCAGTGACATAATCCTAACTTCTAATTGCATTGATATTTGTATATAATTCATGGAAACTCACATTTCTCATTACTCGTGCGGTTTATATGGCTGAATATGATTTCCTCGGAAGGCATGAGTTCCAGGAATCCATATACACCATTTAAGGCTAAATTGATAAACCGTTGCTATGGCAACTAGTTTGATATGAATGCTGCAAAGTGTGTTAAATGCGCAATAAGTGACAGGCGAGAGCCAGCATTTTGGATTGTAATGTACCCGGATGGATTAAAGCATCAACAAACCTCATTTTTAAGGGAATTGTCTGAAGTTATTGAAAATGGCAACTTAAATTGCCGCAACTTGAATAATCACCATGGAAACCAGTGCTGAATAGACCACGCCCCCTGTGACAAGATATCAAACTGGAATTTTAAAAATTACTTATTTACAAATGATGCAACCATTGTAGACATAACGATTTGTTTTCCTTTGATGAAATCACGGTAAATGGAAAGGCAAAATGCTGCCTGGTCGGCAAACATGAATTTGAAGTAAATATCATTCAAGTTATGTTTCCTAGCAACATACATTTCCCCTAGAAACCAATGCATACTTCTTGATTCTTCATTTTATGTTACATGCCTCTTGGAGAAAGAATAGATTCCATTGTGGCGCAATAGCTCGGCAAAATAGTTATGTAAAGCCCTGATATTTTTCTGAACTAGCCACAATTCTCAAGATAGGTCCAGAAATGTGTGAAGAATAACGCACTTTAGGTCCCCTATAATCCAATTTGAGGGTTTGGCAGAATCCAAGATGGCGTCCAAAATGGCCGACATTTTTAATTTTCTTCCACTTGGTCCCTTATAGACAAGTTGGAAAGTTCATTAAAGTGTGTAAATATATGTTTTCAGATACGAACAATCTTTTAAAACGATCGTATGAAGGTTTCAAGTTCAAGGAAACGTCTAATCCAAGATGGCGGCCATTAAACAATACAAATGGCCGCCGTTGTAAAGTGATTATTCCATAACTTTGCTTCTAGACAGATTAGAAAGTTCAAATAAGTGTCCAAACATATGTGTTTGGGTACAAGGAAATCATTTTGACGTATACCGAGATGTTTTAAGTCAAGTAAGTATCCTAATCTAAGATGACAGCCATTATAGGTTTCAAAATGGCCGCCATAACATCATATTTTGTATAAATTCGCTTCTAGACAAGATATAAAGTTGAAATACGTGTCTTAACATACGTTTTCAGATACAAACAAATCATATACGTATGTATACTCTGATGTACAGCCTTGTAAACAATTATTTGACCAAGCACTTTTTGATCAAATCTTTCGAAGTATTACACTATTTTGTCTATCTTATAATATGTTAAAGAAAATGAGTTAATGACATAACAAAAGGGGTATAGTTAATGGTGTTAGAAATACCTATCACATATGTTCTGCCTTTATTTTGATTAAAAATATAATTTGTATACAAATTGTATGGATTGTGTCCATTCCTTACATGTACATTAAAGGCATAGGTTTTTATATACATTAATTTGTTAAATACAAAGTGCAAAATTTGATGATTTGTGATTATCCATAGAATGGTCTCTCCAGTTCCTAGTGTGACCTGTAATAGCACTTTGATTCAGGGTAAAAGGTGCCAAGTGGCATTTAACTCTGTTGGGGAAGCACATCATATTTGGATGCTGAACACCTGTGCTTTAACAGTATACCAGGATAGAGGCCATCTTCACCTGGTTTTACTTCTTTGACATGTTTTATAAGAGCGATTGACTGTCACTCGGCAACTCTAATCACAATTCATAATGAATAAGAATAAGAATCACTACGGAAACCAGCACTAAAAAGACCACACCCCCTTCCACAAGGAAAACAAATGTAATTTGGCAAAAAATATCTATTTACAAATGGTGCAATCATTGTAGATATAAAAACATGTGTTTTCCTATGATGAATTGAAATTACTGAAAATGGAAAAGCAAAATGGTGTCTGGCCGTCAGACATGACTTTGAAGTAAAAACAAAAAAATCAAGTATAGTGTTTCGTTGCAACATGATTTTCCCTAGCAAACACTGCATACTTCTGTATAAACTTGATTTTTAATTTTCTGAGGGGATTCCTTTCTCAAAACTAAATAAAAAATGCCGACTCATGTTTATATGTGATGAACTTGATTTTCTATTTAAGTGATCGAAACAAAACAATATTTGTTCGTCTACGTATGCCTAACCAAACACCAAATTTCAAAAATTGTGATACGGCCACTTCATATACCATTCAACTGAAATAGCTATAAGACTTGTTTATGTTAGAAAATGTTTTTAGAAATAATTTTGAAAGTTTATAGAAATAGAGAAATCGTAAAACCATTAACCTTGGTTTATGGAAAATACAATCTTAAAATTGTCCATAGCGAATTGGCGTTAATCACACGGTCTTGCATGACTTTGCCTTAGGTTCCCATCATGGGCAGTGGAATTCTGAAGGCAGAACACCAGAAAATCATGCAGTAGCCAGAAGCTCGATTTGTTCCAGGGTTCTACATAGAGGTGCTTGGTTCAGCAATTAGGGCATTACTGGAGCTTCCTTTCATCTCCAGCTTGGCCACATTGACATTTTATGTCAGTGCATTAAACTCCATCAATATGCACTGAATGGTCAGGGAAAGGTCACAAACTTGAGTTTTAGATGAATTTGCTAGTAAATAATTATATGGGTGTCACTTGGTGAAGTGCTGTTCTTCTGACGTATAAGGTAGCAAATAGTCTACGCGACGTCACGCAAACAAAATATGTCAAGTTCAATGTTGTTCAGGTTTGGGTTTAGGTTACCGGTTTGGCAAACAATAGTTTTTTTTGCAGACGATGGGGTTGGCATTGAGCTCGGATATGGGCCACATATACAGGCGGGTCACATATACATGCAGGTCTGAATAGGCCCAAGTGGTGTAAAGGCTGCATGTTCAACATACCCCAATTTCTGCATGATAGGTATGCAAAATGTGGTAGCTTCATTTTGGGTGTGACTGCACATTTAGAGGACAGAGGGGTCAGTTGCAAGACGTCTTTCCATGACCTGTGGGTGCTGATATTCCCATTTTGAATAGGCTGACATGGTGACTAGAGCAGCCCAGGCGTTGGTGACCCACTTGCGCGTGCTGGGCAAGTACCAGACGAAGATGATTGGGGTGCCTTGGTAACCACTTTCCTGTTGTGATGCTCCTTGTGAAGCAACGGGAGTGCAAAGTTGGTGGGCAATTCCTGAAGTTAATCTCGTGGTCTCAATATTGAGTGTCACATCTCGTTTAGATGCAAGGGCACTTAATGGGCTTCAGCACGAAGCTTGGATGTTTTCATAATATGATGTCTTATAGATGGGAGCTATATGCACAAAGATGGAATATAGATGAACATTTCATGCCACAAGGGTCTACCATGCAGCATACGCAGTTGTTCCTTGATGACATTTGGCATGTAGGTAGTCAAGGTGTTATTTTTAGGTCAACTGCCTGTCTCGATATACCCTGAGATAAGTTGGAGGGCAGAGTAGACCCATTGACGTTGACTATGAGATGGACGTTTGCTTCATTGGCGAATTGCAGTCGGTTTGCAGCTGCGCCCAGCGTTTGTGTCCGATGTTTAGGTATGTTGCTATCAGGGCCATGTCCGTTGCCAGACTATCATCTCCTTTTGAGCAAATGTTGCCTTAGCAGAAGATGGCAAGATCAACTGCATAGTAGTATTGATGTGATGAAGTCTTGGCTGATGTACTTATTGCTCGTCGTTTCCATACTGGGAAGCCTCAAATCACATGCTGCTTCCTCCGAGCCATTGGGCAAAGATTTGTTAAAGCTGAACTGGCAAACATTCTGATAAAAGTGGTGCTCTTGGCAGTGTTATACATGGGAAACACCACAGCTGATCCATCAGGATACACATGCTGGTAGCGGAAGCTATACAGCGCATGAGATGGAGAGTATTCAAAATCTGGATGCAGACATCTGAAGATGAGGACGTTGATTATATATCGCTACTGAACATTATTAGGGAGATGCGCCACCAACCCAACATTGAAAGGACTCGATATCACTTACACGAGCTGTATGATGACTGCTGGGCCAGTCCTGATGGCCTCTATTCTTCACCAGTTCCTTTTGGGTCGACGTGTGAAAGGAGCCAGACTTTATCTAGCATTTGTCTGGCTATTCCTGCCATACATGATCGCCTTTGACCATATCAATTAGGAGAGGTATATATCTAACTATATAATGGGCAAATATATCGCAGTAGCCAGTCACTCATCCCAATGCTCAAGGAGGCGATCGATCGTGACCAACTTTAGTAGTGAAGTGACCACAGTGATTTGTGTGTGTATGTATGACGTTGTATTATACACATTACGGCATAAGTAATATAAAATCTAAATTGGGGGTAACTTTCAATATTGCAAACTATCATATCATATCAATTATTATATTTGTACCAATGATTTGAAGGTTAATATTGTGCCGATTTGGGCTATATTCATCATCATGAAATCAAGTTCTTTGCCACTTCTTATTAGTACGTCTTGTGCGTATGGATAATAATCAAATTGTCGAGTACTGCCGTATCGCGACAACAAATATAATTTTGATTCTCTCCACACAGCTAGACAAAAGCGATTGGATTGTAATAAACTAAGAAGATACATTCCCTGGAACTGAAATCGTTATGTTTAGCCACTAACTTCAAGTTTGTAACTTGTCTTGAAGACTGGAAGTTATACAAAGTTTGATGTTACTGGGGCCATTTTAAACACCATAATGACATGCATTTTGAACCCTCAAATGGCTGCCATATTGGATTAGGATACGTCCTTGACCGGATACATGTAGGTATATACGCAAATGATTTTCTAGTACTTGAAAACGCATGTTTAGACACTTATTTGAACTTTAAATTTTGTCTAGAAACGAATTTATACCAAGTGTGATGTTATGGCGGCCATTTTGAACACCATATGTCGGCCATTTTGAAACCTATAATGGCTGTCATCTTAGATAAGGATACTTCCTTGACTTGAAACATCTTGGTATACGTCAAAATGATTTCCTTGTACCCGAACACATATGTTTGGACACTTATTTGAACTTTCTAACCTGTCTAGAAGCAAAGTTATGGAATTTTCACTTTACAACGACGGCCATTTTGTATTGTATAATGGCCGCCATCTTGGATTAGACTTTTCCTTGAACTAGAAACCTTCATACGATCGTTTTAAAAGATTGCTCGTATCTGAAAACATATATTTAGACACTTTAATAAACTTTCCAACTTGTCTTTATGGGAACAAGTGGAAGAAAATTTTAAAAATCGGCCATTTTGGACGCCATCTTGGATTCTGCCAAACCCTCAAATTAGATTATAAGGGATCTAAAGTGTGTTATTCGACATACATTTCTGGACCTATCTTGAAAATTGTGGCTTGTTCAGACTATTTATTCAGACTATTTTGCCAAGCTATTGCATCACACATTTCACACTGGAATATATTCTTTCCGCTCCGAGAGGCATGTAACAAAATGAAGAATCAAGCGTGTACAGAAGTATGCATTGGTTGCTAGGGAACATTTATGTTGCTAGGAAACATTACTTGATAGCTATCAACTTCAAATTCATGTTTGCCGACCAGGCAGCATTTTGCCTTTCCATTTACAATGATTTCATCATAGGAAAACACATCGTTATATCTACAATGGTTGTAAATGAGTCATTTTTAAAATTCCAGTTTGATTTCTTGTGTAAAGGGGGCGTGGCCTATTCAGCATTGGTTTCCATGGTGATTATTCAAGTTGCGGCAATTTAAGTTACCATTTTTAATAAGTTTAAAACAATTTCATTTGAAATGAGGTATGTTGTTGCTTAAATCCATCCGGGTACATTACAATCTAAAATGTTGGCTCTCGCCTGTCACTTATTGCGCATTTAACACACTTTGCAGCATTCACATCATACTAGTTGCCATAGCAACGGCTTATCAATTTAGCTTTAAATTGTGTATATGGATTCCTTGACCTCATGCCTTCCGAGGAAATCACATTCAGCCATATACACTGTAAGAGTAATGAGTAATGTGAGTTTCTATGAATTACATACAAATATTAATGCAATTAGAAGTTAGGATCATGTCACTGACCTTGAGTTGACCCCTAATGACCTCTAATGACCTTAGCAATAATGTTTCGTACTTGATATTCTAGAATCTGATAGCTGGTACAATACTCCTTAGTCCCTGAAAAAATCATAAGCCTATGATGACTGGATATCAAAATGTTTTATTTTTTGTCGATATTTCGTTTATAGTGGAATCCACCGTTTCTGCGGGGTGTATTTGACCATGTGTCACAACAACGGCGTTGCCATGGTAACGTGCAACTTTTTGGGGTCGAAAATTCCAGTTTCGGATAGTTGAGATTTGTACCTTTACAATGATACCAGAAATAATTGGCCGTCCGAGGGGTGCAGCCAACTCCATTTTTAAGCCACTTTTCAGGTTTTGGCTCATGGACTACTTCGGCTATATCCAGATGGGCAGTTCATCACTTGGTCTAATCACCATTTCATCAACTTCCCGTTTGGTCTAATTGACAGTTGGGCTAGTCCCACTTGGGCTAATGTCCCACTTGGGCTAATGACCACATGGTCTAATGCCCATTTAGTCTAATGACCATTTGGTCTAAAGGTCTATTAATGTTACGTTGGTGTAAAGTTTGATATGTTAATTGTAATTATGTGTCAGTAATAGTGTCCACTAAGTTCAACAGTTCAACAGGGGCCGCGGAAAGGTTTTGAAAGAGGAGGGCTGACCACATTTCAATTGTTATATAGTGTGTTATTTTATGTACATGTATTTCTTTGTTTTTCCGCGGCCCCTGTTCAAGAAGTGTCTTAACCCATGTTAGATCGTATGCAGCCGTACGAAACTAGACAAGTTAAAATTACCACTAAATAACGAGTGTAATACAATTATATTTTGTGAAAGCATAATGTTACCCTATAATTTATAAATGTGTGTGAAATATCTTAATATTAACCTGTGAATCAACAAATGAACCCTGCTAGCAGACATCGTTTTTTGTGTGTGCCAAATGTTGCTTATGAAACTTGTTTGATAAATTATCTTTATTTAAGCATTAAAGCTTAAACAGTGGCAAGATTAATATTGCCATTGGAAGATAGGTGACAAACTACTTGCCAAGGTATTTTCTTTTCTGTTTGTATTGAGACTGTTGTAGATATTTGTAAGACTATTGATGCCTTGAAATGCCGCGTGTGCTACTTGCGGGGAGGGGGGGGGGGGGGGGGGTGTATACTGCTTTGTTTTGAAATACGAGATAAATAATTGCTTGCAGTTGTACGAGATTGCAATTCCACATTAATATTAATTAGGTTATTTAGCCCAAAATACGAAAAGAAACAATTTGTTAGGACCCTGATGGCAAAATGACACTTCAATTAAACAATGAAAACTTCTGAAAGGATTATAAAAATTACTATTTTTGAAGATTAAAAAAAAAAAAACAGCAGCCAGAGCAATGCCAGCCTACACTGGAACTACGTGACCCGGTTTATAGAAAGAAAAAAAAAACTCACCCCAGACCATACGCAGGTTACACACCAAACTGAGATAATATGTTCGCGCGCGAAGCGCGCAGCGAAAATTAAAAGTGGATGTATAAATTACGTTTTAACATTAGAATTAACAATTCTTTGCTCATACAACGACTGTTTTCTTTCCACTCGTATACAGATACACACACAAAAAAATATCCTGCTCTAAAAGCTGAGGGGGGGGGGGGGGATAATTGTACATGTCATCCCCCCCCCCCTCACCTTTTGAGGTGGGGGATGCATCCCCCTCATCCCCCCGTTGCCTACGCCCCTGTTTGACGATATACGATTTTATGGAACCTGTTTTGTTTTTAAAGGTACCTGATTATAACGCCCACTATCTTGTTTTCTTTTAGGTGGTCAATATACACTGTTTGATGAAAGTTCACTTGTTTATAGCGGCCACATATCTATTTTCCCTTGGGTGGTAAGCGTACGAACGATATTTTGGGACTTGTCTATGAAGGTCACCTGATTGTAGTTTTCTCTTATACACAGAGGTCAATGCGGGCGATTGTTAGACCATATGAGAATTAGACTAAATGGTCATTAGCCGAAATAGTATTTAGACGAAATGGCATTAGACGAACTGCTTTTAGACCAAGTGGAAAATAGACCTATTAGTATTACACGAAATGGTAATAGACCAAATGGTAATAGACTAAATGGATATTAGACCAAATGGTTATAGACCAAACGGTAATTAGACGAATTGCATATAGACCAAGTGAAGAGTAGCCTAACGGAGAATTAGACGAACTGGTATTAGACGAAGTGATAATAGACGAAACGAGGAAAAAAAAGTAGACGAAGTGACAATTGGCCCATATGGTGATTAGACGAAACGGCAATTGCCGAAATGGGCATTAGACCTAGTGATGATTAGACCAAATGGGTTTAGCCGAAGTGGAGTTAGACGAATTGATGATTAGACCAAGTGGTATTAGACCAAGTGAATATAAACCGTAATTGCTGGCGTTGAGAAAACAATGACTATCTGGTTAATTCCCACGAGTTTTAGGAGCCCGTTTTTTTTATTCGAAATATCCGACGTGAAGGACTCCGGATGCTTTAATTCGAACACCTTTAACATTCTGGCAGTCACCTTGTAAATGCCCAGTCACACCGGACGCGAATGCAGTGCGAATGCGGTACAAATGGGTACGAATGTAGAAAGGGTGAGCATTCTTCATAATTCGTACTGGGTTCTTGTGGGAGTCTCGGTAATTCAGGGCAATTCTTCTCTATTCGCGGGAGGGCCATGACAGTTTTAAACTTTTTCAATATATTCGCGGTCAACTCACGATTTAATTGAGAAGCTACAGTATTTAAATGGATATAAATCATAATTCGGATATGTCTGTACGGGATTCTAGAAAAAATCGTCTGTATTTGTATCACTTTCGTGTCGCAATCGTGTTGGTTCGTGGACATTCCTATTGCATTCTTATGCGGCGTTCCCACTGTCGTGCGACCCGTTACGAATGCCACGATTGGCCATTTGTAGCTGATCGTGGAATTTCTCTGAAATTTCAGGTTTAGATACGAGGTGATGCGAGTCGATACGTTCTGGTACGATCTGGTGCGCTTGGATGCGATATGGTCACGATTGGTCAATTTCAGGTGCCACGATCTGTCACGATCTGGTCTCCCGTTCAGATACGATCATATACGTTCCGATAGGATTGTCCCGATTGAGTCCACGATTGGGTCTCGATGTGACACGATCATCACGATCGGGGTCCCCGATTTGGGACGATCGGGTACGTGCAGATACGTTCGGATACCTTCCGATACGTTCATCACGAAACGATGCGCTCTGTTGCGATATGATACGATTGTGGTCGCGATGTATTTCACGATGAGGATCGAGAGTGATCACGATTTGAGCTACGATTGGACTCCGACGGATATATATACAGCCCGACTGACCATGGACTTAATTGTTTCTTGAACAATTCTACAGAGTGAATACTACAATCCGCAGTTATTGATGATGGCAGAAGTTGAAGATGATGACAACGTGACATTTGCAGTATAGTAATACTGCAAATGTCACGTTGTCATCATCCTCAACACTGCAAATGTCACGTTGTCATCATCCACAACACTGCAAATGTCACGTTGTCATCATCCTCAACACTGAAAATGTCACGTTGTCATCATCCTCAACTTCTGCCATGCTTACATTATCGTATGCTTACATTATCACCAGAGAGGAAGAAGACGAGCAGCAGCCAAACCCGCCACAACCCAACCACAGAGGGCCAAGAGAGCTGGTGCTGATTGCGACCATGGCTCTTAGAGGAGAGGAGAGGAGACAACAGCTTGGCCAGTTCTCCAGCCTCATAGACACACAATTGTGGCTGGAAGATCCAGTAGCGTTCCAAAAATACACCAGGTTAACACCACAGCTCTTCGGTGAAGTCTCGGTGAAGTTCCAGGCAACCCCTCTCACCTGGACTGACTGGCAGTGACATTGAGTCACCTTGTCACTGGAAACAACTATCGGTCCCTTGCGTATGCCCTCAGGTGTGAAGTGTCCAGTATCTCAGAGATAGTTCCAGAAGTGTGCCAGACAATTGTGCAAGCGTACAAAGATGATGTGTTTAGCCTACATGTGGCCCTCGAAGCCTGGACAGCCGTAGCTAAGAGCAGAGATGGAACATCCCCCACGCCATTGGAGCCCTGGATGGCAAACACATTGCTATCAAGAAGCCACACCACACTGGCAGTCTGTATTACAATTACAAAGGCCTTTTCTGATACCAATCCTAGCGATGGTGGATGCAGATTGCAAGTTTGTGTGGATCGAGTTTGGTGGAAAATGACACATGTCGGATTCTCATATATTTGGTGACTCTGAGCCTGGAAGAGGAAGCCCCTAGGACTCCCTCACCCTGCCTTCTGACTGCAAGCCCTGATGACCACCAAGACATGCCCTTCTCCATCCTGGGGGATGACGCCTTCGCACTCAGGAACTATACCTCATGACGCCATGCGGCACTTGTTGCTGCTGCTGCAAAGGAGGCCAAGTTTCTGGCATCCACCGTCTCAGTGTAAGGGATCAAAAAGGAAAACTTATCCTACACCCACTTCTCGGTGCTGTTCATGTCAGTAATGACATCTCCTCTTGACCCACTCTTCTTGGCGCGTTTCTTCAGCCGGCCTATCATGGTCCTCAGGCTTGTGTACCATGTTTTAAGTTGCGCCACAGTAGTGTCTATCGTGGCAGCCCAGAGATCCCCCTTCTGGGTGACATCTTTGAAACCCGCAAGGAGTTTGCTGTAGAGAACCTCATTTTTTATGAGGAACCCGATGATCTCCACTTTTTGCTTTTCAGTCAGTGAAGTCAGGTACTGTTTTTTCTTTCTCTTTGCTTTCTGGGTGGGGTGGTCTCCTCATCCTCCTCTGGTGCTGCCTCTGGCTGGACTGGGTCAGGCTCAGGGGGTGTGATAGTCTGGCCCTTTCCCTTCTTGCGTCTTGTACCCTTGGGTGGCATCTCTCAAAGGCTTGAAAATTAAGCAGATGCAAGTTGACAGTGACAATGTGCTCGCATTCATTCTTGTCCGGTATATATGGGCGCGAAATCTCATAACAGATCGTGAACGTACGTGGAAAGCGTGACTAATCGTATCTACTCGCATTTACTCGTATCTACCTGTATCAACTCGTATCTGCTCGTGAGTCATTCGTGTTAGGTCGTTGTCAGGATAGAAATTTATTTGTTATTTAATGTAAGAAAGAAATTGCTAATATACAAATACTGGAGGTTCCCTTTAATTAGAATGTGCCTTTAACGTAGGGGGTAGCGTAATGCTTTGTTTAATGCTTTGTTTAGACTCAATCAGCCAAGTCAGCTGGTAACCTTGGTAATTTAGGCGGGTCTTGGCTAGGGAAGTTAAATGTATAGAATTGTTGCGTAATAGTCTTTTGGCCAGACAAGGCTTTATTATTAGAAAGGCCTTTATTTAGTCATTTAAACATGTTTAGTTTAGTTAGCTAGGTCAGGATTGGCACAGTCGAGAAAGTTCTGTTGTTTATAGAAATTGTTTGCATGTTATGTAATAGTCCTGTCTAGACGGCTTGAAAGCTATTAGGGCCTGTTTCTGAATTCCTAGGGCAGGTTTATATTTGTTATAGAGATATTTAAACCTGTTTAGTTCAGTTAGCTAGTTTATTGTTTGCACGATCGAGAAACTTCTACTGTCTATAGAAATTGTTTGCATGTTATGTAATAGCCCTGTCTAGACGTCTTAAAAGCTTTTAGGGCCTGCTTCTGAATTCCTATTGTGGGTTTATTGTTATGTAGAGATATTTTGCTTGCATGGTTGCCAGCTTGGCACATATTTTAAAGTAATTTGATTAGTTCGGAAATGGTATAAATAGAGGGGGAATCGAAGTAATCGGGGAGAGCACTTGAGTCAAGCAAGCAGTATAGATCTCCGTTAGGGGCAAACGTTTTCTCTGGGGGAATTCCACATCGAGGCGAGAGGCACGCCCCAACCGCGATAAACCATAAGCTCGCCTAGCCAAGTCGCCGTCTACTCAATCAAGTCAACACTGCGTGGGTCGAGTATGCAGCGTCGCGGACAACGCAATGTCTGGTAGCTGGACTGAGGACCGGAGGACAAGCTAAGCTGAGAGGCCAAGTCGGCGTGGGCTACCAAGGGACAGTCAAGCGGACAGCCCTGCTCAGACTGACGAGGACACGGACGACGGACGGGTCGGCAGACCAGGGCGACGACGGCGGCACCGAACTGAGGATCGCCAGATCACAGTTATGTAATTTTTGATTATTCATACCATTCTGTGAACACTAGAAATTATGTTTGAAGATTAAACTTATTTTTGAAACGTTAAACGTTCTTCTCGATGTGTTCTTTTCTGAGGTCTAGAGTAGCAGTAGAAAACAAAAACAAAAAAAAGTCACCCACGTGACAATTTGGAGGTCCCACCGAGACCCTACTGCTACTTGATCAGAAAAGATATACATTTAAAATTCAGATATTTAATGACCCCATGTATACATTTTGATGACGCGTTCATACATTTGTACTGAGTTCGTACATTGAGTATGCGACACGTTTATATGACACAGGCAATGTTGAATTGTGCTTGTTGATGTATTATTCATTTATGCTGTTGCCCCAGATACATGCTATTTACATTAACGTATATATTGCGTGAATGCTTAAATGTTTAGGGACTGTTATTAGTCAGTCCCATATTATTATGCTAGCTTGCTAGCCGTTTATGGCTATAGTTGTGTGAGGTGTTACTCCCCAAGGCTACGTCCTTGGTGCCTTTAGATTAGCTATAGAGGCAGGTATATGTGGGAGTCTTGAGCTGTGTGGCGTATTTTGCAGATTCCCGTGTCCAAGGTTACGCCCTTGGTGACGCCTTTTAGTTTAAAGGTGTGTGCTTTATAGATTCCAGTATTCGAATTTGACTGTGATTCGTTAGAAGGTGAATTCCAGCTGTTTGAGTGGTTGTATACTCGCTGGGAGATACAATTTGTTGGTACGCTTGCTAGAAGGTACCGACAGTTTAGCATTGGGTTGCTAGGCATCAGAGCTGGTGTTACCTTGTTCATAGACTTTGTCGGGCTAGTTGATTTGCTGGCAGGGTTGGAATCTATACTTTTAGACAGTATGTCTAGTGTTGAGCAGGCTAAAGAGTTTTCTGCCCTTGGCAGAGAGATGGGCCTTAGCGGTGGTGCATTAAGCAGCTTTGTTTCGGAGCGTTGTCAGGCACTTGAAAAGAAGTGCGAGGCAGAGCGCGAGGACGAAGCTCGCGAGCATGAAGCTCGTGAAAGGGAGAAGGCACGCGAACATGAACTTAGGATGGCGCAATTGCGTGAAGAAGAAGGAAGAGATGTAGGTAATGCCCAGTTGGGTGGGATAAAGTTAAAGGTAGGGCGATTTGATGATGCTCGTGACCAGTTTGATGCCTATATTACAAAGTTTGAAATGTTGATGAAAAGTCAGAATGTCCCCTTAGGCCTTTGGGTATCACATTTGATTTCTAATCTGACAGGAAAGGCCTTGGATGTGGTGAATAGGATGAGTGTTGATGACCGTGAGAAATATGGCATAGTGAAAAGTGAGTTATTGTCTTATCATCTCACGGAAGAGGGGTATAGGCGGAAATTCAGGTCCGCAAGACCGTATAAGTCTGAACGCCCGAAGCAGTTTGCAACCAGAATGAAGGGTTACTTTGATTATTGGGTAGAGGCTGCTGAGATAGAGGATACTAAAGATGCGTTAGTTGATTTGGTTTTGCGTGAGCAGTTCGTGCTTGGCTGTCCTAAGGAAATAGTTCAGTTTGTTAAGGAACGCAAATGCGAGAGTTTCAGTGAGGTGGTTGACTGTGCTGAAGTCTATGTAGCTGCCCATGGTCCCTGGGTATTCTCCGATGGACCGAAAACAGAGGGGATCCGTACGGATCCGAAGTCGGGTGATAGACATCCTCCCCTGAATCAAAAAGGGAAAGTTCCGAACCAGAAACCGGCCGGAACTCAGTCAAAGCCGGGAAAAAACGATGGAGGTAGAGGATTTCAGGGGAGAGGTTGCTATTTGTGTGGGAACCCAGGTCACATAAAACGGGATTGCCCCATGTTGTCAAGGCGGTTAGTAGCTCAAGGTCTAGTGAGTGATGAGGTAGATGCGGACCCCAAACCCAAGGGGGAGAGTGTGTCCCGGGATGAATCGAAGTCCGAAGTGGTTGACTCCTCGGCAGGGTGTGTCTCTTTTGGTACTGTGGTCGATAATCTTGAACGTGCGGAGAATGAAGTTGTTGACAAACTGGGAATGGCGTACAATGATGTCGGGGCGATGGTGAATCGCATGCCGGTAGTATCCGGGAGGTTAAGGCCGGAGAATGTAGCCGTTTCCGTGCTGCGCGATACGGGGTGCAGTACGTGTGTAGTGAAGGGTGCACTGGTTGGAAGTGATCAGTTCACGGGTCAGCAACAGGCAGTGAGGTTAATCGATGGTACAGTTAGGCGCTTCCCGGTGGCCAAGGTAGTCGTTGACTCGCCGTATTTCGAAGGGGAAATTGAGGCTGTGTGTATGCCTGACTGTTTGAGTGACGTGGTGATCGGGAATGTAAAGGGGGCTCGTGAACCGAGTGACCCCAATTTGCATTGGGTCCCGAAGAGTGTCGGACATATCCCGGATGTGGAAGTCGCGAACCCACGGTTAGATGATGGGAGTTCAACTGATGGGCTAGAGTCGAGTGGTAAGGGCGCATTCTCGGATAAGCCGGGCGATGAGGTGTTGGCAGTTCAAACCCGCGCACAAAAGGTGAGCGATTCGAAGCCCAGCAGAGGCTTATCGGTGGCTGAACCTGTTGAAAATGTACGGTCGAATGCATTTCTGAAAGAGCAGAAGGATGATGAATCATTGCGCCCGCTGTGGCAGAAAGTTGGTAGTGTTGACAAGTCCCAGTTTGGGTACGTGCGTGAACGAGGGTTTCTGCTTAGACAGAAAAAGGGGGATGACGGTCAGGGCATTGGCCCCAAGGTGCTCGTAGTCCCCAGGTCTCGTAGGGAAGAAATCATGCGGGTCGCACACGATTCCCTGCTAGGTGGACATTTGGGTATTAACAATACTCTGTCTAAGATTAAGGAACAGTTTTACTGGTCGGGGATGACAGAGGATGTTGCCAATTTCTGTAGGTCGTGTGACGTATGTCAAAAGACTATTGATAAAGGAAGGGTGCCCAAGGCACCGCTTGGTAGGATCCCGCTGGTAGGTGTCCCATTCCAGCGCATCGCCATAGACCTCATGGGTCCGTTCATGCCCTCTGCTCGTAAGCATACCCATATTCTGACAATTGTGAATTATGCGACCTTACCTACCTCCAGACAAAGAAAATGACAAACAAGCGGATTATGAGGTGGAGTATGTTCCTCCAGGAATATAGGTTCCGCCTGGTGTCTATTAAGGGGTCAGAAAATAGAGCTGCTGACCTCATGAGCAGATTGTTGTAAACAAGGGATTTTTTTTTTAGCCAACTTGTTATTAAACAAACTTTGTTTGCAAAAGAAGAGGAAGTATATTTGGTTTTGAGTACATTTTTTTAAGGACTTGAAATACATTTAAAATGTACCAATCGTGTTTGATTTGTGTACAGAAAATACTACTCATGCATTTTGTATTTTTTTTACTTCTTTCAGGAATCAAAGGACAAGCGAATCGCGGTCGCGGTTAGAATTAATTTCGCGAATAAGTTAGAGTAGGAAAACTCCCGTGGGGTTTAGTTGAAGTAATGTAAGCTTATGTAAAAATAGATAGGGGAAGGTAGCATAGTACATAGTAGCTTGTTTACCTATTTTTGTTTTGCGAATGTAATAGGTTGTTTAGCCCACTGACAGTAGACTCCCGTCATAATAAACCCTATGAAGTTAGGAATGATTTGTTTGGCCTTTCATGGTTTGGTTTTGTTTTATTTTGAAATTGCGGAATTTAATTGCAATTAAGGGAACAAGAGTGGGTTTAAATTGGCATAGAAAGAAGGATAACTGAAATTTGTTTCATTACTTCGTAGATTGTCAGGCGTTCTTTATGACGAGAGTACGCTGTGCAACAGCCTTTGTGTAAAATGTTTTTAAAAAAAGTATGATGTGGATTAAACAGTATTTTATAGTAGCATGAAATGTCATTAATTGATTTTTGAAATGGTCGTACAAGTTTAGTGAGGTAAACTGTATGATGTCAGGGTCTGAAGTTGGTTATGATAGGTTAAACATTTTATAAGGCCCAGAGGCACCCAATTATTGTGTTGTAATACTGTGAACGGTTGAGCATGGTATTGATGTAAGAGTAATGGTTAGGGTGTAGGAAGAAGAAAAGAAAGATGAATATACATTGTTTAGTAATGTTAATAAATTTCTTGATGTTGGATATAAGTTATGTCCCCTAATTATATCTTAAGGTGGGGGATATTGTCAGGATAGAAATTTATTTGTTATTTAATGTAAGAAAGAAATTGCTAATATACAAATACTGGAGGTTCCCTTTAATTAGAATGTGCCTTTAACGTAGGGGGTAGCGTAATGCTTTGTTTAATGCTTTGTTTAGACTCAATCAGCCAAGTCAGCTGGTAACCTTGGTAATTTAGGCGGGTCTTGGCTAGGGAAGTTAAATGTATAGAATTGTTGCGTAATAGTCTTTTGGCCAGACAAGGCTTTATTATTAGAAAGGCCTTTATTTAGTCATTTAAACATGTTTAGTTTAGTTAGCTAGGTCAGGATTGGCACAGTCGAGAAAGTTCTGTTGTTTATAGAAATTGTTTGCATGTTATGTAATAGTCCTGTCTAGACGGCTTGAAAGCTATTAGGGCCTGTTTCTGAATTCCTAGGGCAGGTTTATATTTGTTATAGAGATATTTAAACCTGTTTAGTTCAGTTAGCTAGTTTATTGTTTGCACGATCGAGAAACTTCTACTGTCTATAGAAATTGTTTGCATGTTATGTAATAGCCCTGTCTAGACGTCTTAAAAGCTTTGAGGGCCTGCTTCTGAATTCCTATTGTGGGTTTATTGTTATGTAGAGATATTTTGCTTGCATGGTTGCCAGCTTGGCACATATTTTAAAGTAATTTGATTAGTTCGGAAATGGTATAAATAGAGGGGGAATCGAAGTAATCGGGGAGAGCACTTGAGTCAAGCAAGCAGTATAGATCTCCGTTAGGGGCAAACGTTTTCTCTGGGGGAATTCCACATCGAGGCGAGAGGCACGCCCCAACCGCGATAAACCATAAGCTCGCCTAGCCAAGTCGCCGTCTACTCAATCAAGTCAACACTGCGTGGGTCGAGTATGCAGCGTCGCGGACAACGCAATGTCTGGTAGCTGGACTGAGGACCGGAGGACAAGCTAAGCTGAGAGGCCAAGTCGGCGTGGGCTACCAAGGGACAGTCAAGCGGACAGCCCTGCTCAGACTGACGAGGACACGGACGACGGACGGGTCGGCAGACCAGGGCGACGACGGCGGCACCGAACTGAGGATCGCCAGATCACAGTTATGTAATTTTTGATTATTCATACCATTCTGTGAACACTAGAAATTATGTTTGAAGATTAAACTTATTTTTGAAACGTTAAACGTTCTTCTCGATGTGTTCTTTTCTGAGGTCTAGAGTAGCAGTAGAAAACAAAAACAAAAAAAAGTCACCCACGTGACAGTCGTGAACAATGGTACCCGACAGAGCGCCATGATCGTAACAGATCGTGGGAGATCGCATCACATCTTAACAGAGCGTGGTGTCCAAGGTTGATCCAGATCACCACGATTTGGAAGCACGATTAGATGCGCTTTGTTACGATCCAATACGATCCAATACGATCCGATGCGATTATTACGATTGATAATTAATCGTGTTGATCGTAGAAATTTTTTGAACCGTTCCAAAAATTTCCTACGATCAACACGATTGCCACGACTGACCTTACGATCTGATAATATCTGATACGATCACCACGATTACTTCACGATCAGATACGAATGGCCAATCGTGGCGATCGTAACTAATCGCACGACAGTGGGAACGCCCTATTAAGGAGTGGTCACATTGGACACGACTCCCCACGACTAGACCCACGAATGCAGTACGCATTGGTACAAATCTATGGCAAGCCGTTTTAACATTTATTCCTATTTCTTGATATCAATAATTGAATTATTGATATCAGTTTATTTTTGATATCAAGTATTACCAATACAGAAAAGTATTTCTTGATATCAAGAATGCATTTCTTGATATCAAGAATTCGATTTCGTGATATCAAGAATTGAAATCTTGATATCAAGAATTCAATTATTGATATCACGAAATCGAATTATTGATATCAAGAAATGCATTCTTGATATCAAGAAATGCATTCTTGATATCAAGAAATGCATTCTTGATATCAAGAAATACTTTTCTGTATTGGTAATACTTGATATCAAGAAATAAACTGATATCAATAATTCAATTATTGATATCAAGAAATAGGAATAAATGTTAAAACGGCTTGCCATAGATTTGTACCAATGCGTACTGCATTCGTGGGTCTAGTCGTGGGGAGTTGTGTCCAATGTGACCACTCCTTTAACTGCAATGAGATCGTGTGGCTTCGTACCATTTCCTCGCAATTCTTGATGGAAGCGTACCGCGTTTTGCATTATTGTGGCATTCGTAATCATGCGTACGATATAAGTAGAACATGCGTAGGAAACTCGCTCTACCGTGCGTCCCAAAAAAAACTATACACTTTTGAAATGGCTGCCGAATAAAAAATATATGATTCTGGGGGGAAAGTTTTATATGTATGGAAAGCTCATAAACTCAACTTTCATATGACACCAAAAAGTCCGAAAATAATTCATGCTTGGGTGAGCACTGCTCACTTTTGTAAAGGGTATGAAAATTAGGTTGCGCAGGAATTAGCCTTCCAATTTGTGAGAGGTAAATCCTTTGGAGCTTACGGAATTGAGGATGATATGACCAATTTATGATCAATTGTGATGAGTTTGGGTTTGCTGAGTGAAATTTGTGGTTTATGGGATTAACATTTTATGCATGAGTAAACAGGAATTGCATTTATTATTGTAGCATTGTAACTTTCCCTGGTAGACTCTGACATCCCTGGTAGACTGGTGGTGTGTTCATGGGAGTCAGGACCGGGTGATGGTACATGGTGCAGGGGAGGTGAAATGTAGGGTATAGGACTTTGTTGGGTAGATGGGATAAGGGTCAAGAGGACATGTATGCCCCTCCCCCCCCCCCCCCTCTCTCTTTCTCTCTCTCTCTTCCTGGGTGTGCTTGTGCATATCTCGACAATTCATATTCGTTGGTCTCCACTCCAAAATATCCAGACCACCTTCCCTTATCCCGAATTCTACCTACATTTCCCAAATTGGACTGGTTGCTATTATCCATTGACATCTGAAATCAATCACAATCTATCAGTCAATCAATCAATACCGTGAATTAGACAATCAACATTCAGCTATCAATCACTTAATCAACAATGTATCAGTCAATCGGTACATGTACATGTACCATCACCCCATCCTGACTCCCATGAACACACCACTGAGACTACCAGGGAAAGTTACAATGCTACAATAAAAAAATGCAATTCCTGTTCACTCATGCATAAAAGTTTGGTTTAATAAACCATAAAATTCACTCAGCAAACCCAAACTGATCGCAATTGATCATGAATTTATCATATCACCCTCAATTTTGTAAGCTCCAAAGGACTTACCTCTCACACATTGGAAGGCTAATTCCTGCGCAACCTAATTGTCATACCCTTTACAAAAGTGAGCAGTGCTCACCCAAGCATGAATTATTTTCGGACTTTTTGGTGTCATATGAAAGTTGAGTCCATAAGCTATCCATACACATAAACCTTTTCCCCCAGAATCATATATCTTTAATTGGGCAGCCATTTCAAAAGTGTATAGTTTTCAAAGGATTTACCTCTCACAAATTGGAAGGCTAATTCCTGCGCAACCTAATTTTCATACCCTTTACAAAAGTGAGCAGTGCTCACCCAAGCATGAATTATTTTCGGACTTTTTGGTGTCATATGAAAGTTGAGTTTATGAGCTTTCCATACATATAAAACTTTCCCCCCAGAATCATATATTTTTTATTCGGCAGCCATTTCAAAAGTGTATAGTTTTGTTTGGGACGCACGGTATGGTCGATTCTTTATGTACAACTTCGAGTTGTCTGTCCGGTCAGTTCGTACCGCATTCGTACTGCATTCGTGGTCCTATTCGCACCCGGTGTGACTGGGCCTTAATCTTGCGAATTGGTGTCGAATCGCATTCGTCGGCTCCTTTGCAATGATATGCGCCACTGTGAGAGGGAAGCATCAAGGATGCGCATAGTTATTCATCAAGCCCATCGTATCGTCCTACTTTAACTTTTGATTGACGCAATTATACGACGTAAATTAAGACGAATCGTTTCTAACGCAACATGTAAAACAAACAATTGAGGGCCTCGAAATGAATTATTCCAGAGTTGCATAGATGACGTGTTTTACCCAGCCCACAATCTCGTAAGACTATATGATTGGACCATACGTTTTAATTGACGGTCATGAATGAAGACGAACCGTTTCTACCGCAACAGATAATATAAACAATCTCGAGCGTCTTGCATGAATCCAGGTAAGCCTGGATGGGCGAGTCCGATCACTATCTTTCTACAAATTCATAAGCCTTTTTGCGACTGCAGGAGCAAGATTGTCTTTTCGTTGGGCGGTCACGTGAAACACTGCATGATGGTGAGTTGTATGAGTTGTTGCGGATTCATATTTGGTTCTAACTTACTCCTAATTACCATGCACTAAAACATGTATCATTAGATGTAATAAAGTGATAAATCAGTAACCTACATATCATAGCGATTATAACAGGTGTTAAAGAGAAATATTGGAGTTATGCGGCCTGTAATTCTCTGTCAGTCTCGGCGATGCACTTTGTTTACTTGTTTTATACTTGTACATTTGTTAAATAATAATACAGCAACACATTGTTCCATCATGTGTCACTCTAAGTTGCATTAATCTCGATGGCGTGACACGCCAACAATAGAGTTATTGCACTAACAAAAGCCCACACATCTCTAAAAAAAAAGTTTATTAATTTGTTGTTCTTACTTTAATTCCCATTTTCGTTTGCAGGACGTCAACCTTGTGTTCCTTGTCGTGCTCCTTATTGCTGAAGGTACGTCTTTAACAAACAAAACAAGACTGAATTAATTGTTTTAAAGGGGTAGTACAGTTTTGGTAAGGCTGAACTTTAGTAACCAAACCTGGACAGTAACATTATAAACTAATAGTTATTACTCCACCATGCTCAAAAGGTATACAAAATTACAAACGACTAAGTAAAAAGCCTGTTATCATTCAAAAGGAGCCATTAAAACACAAGAGGGGGCTTTCTAAAAAGGCATTGGTTTCAACCATTTTTCATACAAAATAATGCATGTGATGTTCTATTGAAATAATGATTAAGTAGATAGATCATCAACAACTATTTAAAAAACGCTTTTGAATTTTTTTGAAAAAGTGGAAGCATTTTTTTAATTTTGTGAAAAAATCATCTAATTATTTGGGCCCCAAATAATTATAAGATCAAATATATTTATTGATATTTCAGCCGTTTCTGGACCGATTTTGACCAAATAAAGTTTATTCTGCCATTAAAATTGCATGTTCTCTCAAATTCGACACTCAGTTTTTCATTATCTCACAAAAAATTGTGATGTGCAGCGCCCTCTCTACCAAAACTAAACTACCCCTTTAAGTTAATATTTGTTTATCTTAATAGGATCTAGTAATAGACTTTGTTAACACGTGTCAAACAAATAAAAACGTTATGAAATTTGAATTATTGTCACATTAGGATTTGAAGTGCTATGTGATAATTTCACGTTTATTTCATGTTATACAGGGTGGCCCAAAAAAAACGGAACGGGGCACTTCCCAAAATAAAGTAACACATGTATTATGTCCATCGGATAGAGTGTCTTTTCAAATGAACAACGATACCAAGAACAGTCAATTTGGTCGTGTAGTTTTTGTTTTAGGGCCCTGTGAGTGACACCATGTCAGGTTCTCTTTTTTGTCAATTTGTATTGAGCCAGCGCTTGATGAATTGCACGAACTGCCGTTCATATCGTTGAGCATCGCGCACTATTGTTAGTGTGCACTCAGCCGTGTGCCGAGATAATGGGCCTGGTCGCTGAATGGTATTACGGGCAAGGAGTGCGGTTAAACTGGCATTGACTAGGTCGAAATCGACATAAATCGGCACCTGACATGGTCTCACTCACTGCGTCCTTAAACAAAAACGACCTGACCAAAATTACTGTTCTTGGTATCGTTTTTCATTGGAAAGGACACCCTATCCGATGAACATAAACATTGTGGTATTATATTTTGGGAAGTGCCCCGTTCCGTTTTTTTTGGGCCACCCTGTATGGCTTAGTAATGAATTAAAATGCATTAATGCACATCTTGTAACTATATATTGGAAAATTACTTATCCAAGAACTTCGATCGTAAATAATATCTTGTAAACATTAAAGGAACTACAGTGTCTAGATGGCCTAATTTGCACAATTAGGCTCTCTATAAGTAATTTCTCCTCAAGAAAAAGAATTTTGCAGGCATTTCCCATGAAATCTATCAATTTTGGGGTAATTAGTAAATACCTAATTGTCCTAGGAACGCCCCTTTTAAATCGCCAAAATGTGACGTCATCTAAATAACTTCGCCCCGTACACGACGCCTATCTACATTCTGTACATGACATAAGCCATTGAATTGTCAATCACATGTCAATCACGCTGCTGATTTTGGACCCTAAATGTGGGCGGGGCGTAAACTGGCTGCTAAGTGAGATTGGCATCAGAAAATTACCCTAAAATCATTACTTAAACAATTTGTAAACCGACGTAGTGCTAAGTAAGTTTTGTTAATTTGGACACTTTTACTAGCTCCTCTTAATTATTAAGAAATATTTTTAAATATATCTAAGAAAAACACACGTTCGCAGGGATATTGGTGTTATTTAAACAAGAGCGAAAACATTGCACGATACAAAGTTCAAGCATGTAACTGTTACGATCTCGATTGATTCACGAGCAATGTAATGCTGATATTATATTTTTATTTATATCTTTATTATTTTACATTATTTGTACAGCGCATTGACGAAACTTAAAGTTGTTCATTATGCACATACTACACCTGACAATAATGTAAAGTTACCATAATATGATAATAATCTACTTTTCATACAACATTTATTTTTGGTGTAGAAAAATTAATTTTATTTACCTTCCCTGGAAAATTCATATTTTGATATTGGAAAATTCATAGATTTGTACATTTCTACGGGGATTTATAGTAAATTATCATGTGATGGTTAAAGGTTGGCTGACAAGAAAACTACCTAAAATTGTGTTTTACTGTATCTAAGGTAGATTTTCATGAAGATTACTAATAAAAACATATTTTCCGCGTCGGAAAACCCAGTAAACTAAAAAAAATCAATCTTAAATTCACTTTAGTAATCCCCATAAAAAAATTTAGTCCGGGCGAAGAAAAATGACGTCATCTTTGTGACGTCACATGCAGGCAATCGCAGTATAGCTCGGCCATAGACGTACACGCTGAGTGCAATACTCACGTTGACAGAGAGATATTATTTCGATTTTTTTCAATATTTGCAAACATTTGTTAAACTTTATATCATGGACGATCTACACTCAGATGTGTTGCTGAAGCTGCTATAATTCATTTCTTAGGAATTTTCAGTTAAGCCTCAATTTACAAGCAAAAACGAGTTTGTTTAACTAGCAAGTCATAGGCTCTGCATGTAAACCATGCACGTTCATCCGTGTTGCGGTCTGCTTGTGATGTCATGATCTGGGTTGCACGTGCGCACATTCCCGCTCCGCTATAAATAACTTTTTTAGCAGCATGGAACGCCGATGCGAAAACAAGCAAAAAAGTTGCATGAAATTTACCTTTTTTGCCCAACTTAAGGATTTCTTCGAAAAAAAGAGTGTGGTATATCAATATAGGCACATATCTAAAGCTATAACCCTGAATCAAAGCCGGGATTTCACCATACCTTTCAATACAAACAGTATTTGTGTTGATTGTAAACCGACCTTGATAAGGAATATCATTGTCATGACTGCAGTATTGCATGTTATTGTGTACTAACAATTAAGCATGCTCCTCCAATGTTTGTGTCGTATAATTGTTCAGAAAAAATATATATAGCGACAAATCAAGTGATCAATTAACTTTGTACATTTTAACCAAGAACACTTAAAGTTTTTTCACGATTTTCTTGTACATGGTTTTTTGGCTTATAGTAACTGTCGTACACTTTTGGTAAGGCTGAGCTTTAGTGACCCAAACCTGCACAATAACACAATAAACTAATAGTCATATAACACCAGCATGCTTGAAATGTATAGAAAATAATAAACGACTAAGTATATGCCTGTTATCATTTTTTTTAAAACAGCTATTATAACACAAGAGGGCGCTCCCTTGAAAAGCATTGGTTTAAAGGGGTAGTTTAGTTTTGGTAAGGCTGAACTTTAGTAGCCAAAACCTGCACAGTAACATTATAAACTAATAGTTATAACTCCACCATGCTCGAAAGGTATACAAAATTACAAACGACCAAGTAAAACGCCTGTTATCATTCAAAAAGAGCCATTAAAACACAAGAGGGCGCTTTTTTAAAAGGCATTGGTTTCAACCATTTTAAACCAAAATTATGCATGTGATGTTTTGTTGATATAATGATTAAATAGCGAGATCATCAACAACCATTTAAAAAACGCTTTTGACAATTTTTGAAAAAGTGCAAGCATTTTTTTTATTTTTTTCAAAAAATCATCTAATTATTTGGGCCCCAAATAATTATCAGATCAGATATATTTATTGATATTTCAGCCGTTTCTGGGTCGATTTTGACCAAATAAAGTTTATTCTGCCATTAAAATTGCATGTTCTCTCAAATTCGACACTCAGTTTTTCATTACCTCACAAAAAAATTGCGATGTGCAGCGCCCTCTCTACCAAAACTAAACTACCCCTTTAAACCATTATTCATACAAAATTATGCATATGATGTTTTGAAGAAATAATGATTAAATAGATAGATCATCAACAACTATCTTAAAACCTCTTTTCAAAACTTTTTTTTGAAAAAGTGTAAACATTTTTTAAATTTTTTTTAAAATCATCGAATAAATCTGGGGCCCAGATTTATTCCAATCGGATATTTGTTGATATTTCAGCCGTTTCTGAACCGATTTTGATCAAATAAAGTTTATTCTGCAATTAAAATTGTATGCTCTTTCAAATTTAACACTCACTTTTACAATATCTCACAACAACATTATTTAATATGACTGCATAGATATGAAGGTATTTAAGATTGATTCTAGAAAAGCTTTCGACCGTATTCAAGAGTATCCCAATTCGGATACTTTATTCCAACAATCGGGATAAAAAGCGACATTGATTTTGCTATGTTTTCTATGTAAACATTATTTGTTTTAGTATGCAGATGTATTATATCATTATAAATAACATGTTATATGATGTAAGTTTCATATAATTTTAACTTTTGGAAAATGATAATTTTAATGTTCAATTATCAAAATCACCTGATTAACTCCTAACGTGCCAAGTTGCATTTTTGCGAGTAATAATACACACAAATGCCATAGAGCATTACAATCCCTGGCACGCCGTTAAGAGTTAATGCACAATCAATATGGTGAAATTATTTAAATCCATTGCCATCATAGCGTAAGTAAAATGACAGAACAAGATACAAAAACACCATTATCTCTAAACCACACATGAACATGAATATGGGCTTCTATGGTCTGAGGGATGTTTCCAATAATTCGGAATGTAAATGCCTAATGGGTAATGATCAAGATCTGCGTTTTAAAATGAATTAGGAGACAACATTCAAAGAACTGTAGATGATTTGAAGAACAAAATAAATTATTTGTAAAGCCATTGAGTACTTAATGCACAAACATCACTCATTAGACAAGTTAATAAGTTGGTTATGCCTTGTTTAGTACAACAACAATATTATAAGAAAAAAAATGCTGTACGAAATGTTACATACTGTTGTATTGAACACTGCAAAAACATGTACAAAAATAAACAATAATTGCAGACTATCATGATGGTAGAATTAAGATGATCGATCTTGACATGCTAATAGTAAGTTTATGATTCAAAAAGTTACTAATTAGGAAAGATATTAAATGATTTATAAGAACACAGGAAAGCAATGTCACATTTAAATTTTAGAATCACTTGGAGTGGTGAAATTACTGTTAAACTGTTATTTTGACACACACTAATGCCGAATGTAAAGTTCATTTGGAAAATAAAGATATTTTTTTCTCGAAATTCTTAACTATATATTTCGAAATTCTGAAAGCATGGGTTATCATTAAAGAAAAAATTAAATTTGCAATAGTGTTGATTGAGATAAACAGATAATATGGTCTAATAGTTATGTAGCGTGCCAAGTCAACCCTTTCTTGGAAGTAGTGTTTCTCAAGCGGCATTACATTTTATACAAATATTATTACTAATCCACATTGTATTGATATTTATTTTAAGAGTCAATATGGGGCCTAAATTTTCGATCATAGCAGAATATTCTTCAGAGGCTATAACTGACAAGGAAACATAAAAAACTTAAAATATATACTAAACATTACACAAAAACATGCATACAGCTGAGGAAGGAGGCGGAAACATAGATCAATAAAGAGGCTGTGAGTGGCCAATCAAAGTTTGCTGGGATTTGATTTATTTTACGCAATATTTGTGATAAAATACCAAAGGTAATACTTATTGTAATGTTTGAATACTTTAAACGGATAGTGCTGTTTTGGTTAAGAGGGTGTTTCATGAAATAACTTATTGCGAGCTAAAAAAAAAAAAAACCAAAGTGTAAAATTTCAAGAACAAAAACCCCCACAATTTTAAAGACAAATTTATTTTTCTTTTTATTTAATCAAAACCGGTTCCGAGGCAGCTGAACTTTCCATAATTAAATCCGGTTGGAATTAATGTTAGGCCCAACATGTATTCAATAAGTTAAATACGCATACTGTTCATTTATAGAAATATACCAACATCGCTTTAAGAATTGCATTTGATGATCACCCTTCTATGTATTGACTAATTATTTTAACTATACATCTAATTCAAGTCATGAGGATACGACAATAGTTGAAACTTTCAGGTGTTTGGAGGGCGTCCTTTTGTGTTAACGGCTGATTTTGGGATGTAAACAGCCCTGTAACTCAGTTAGTTTTACTGGTTCTACCACATGTTAGCCTGTTAATGATTACTTGCTATATTTTGTTACTAAAATTCCTGTTGGCCAGCCTAGTACTATCAATTTAAATTGCAGAAAGCAATACCAAATATACGGATGAACAATTTAAAAGAACTCGTTTGTTTAGAACCACCCATGATAGGGGAAAAGAAAAAACTATTGACATATTTATCGTGTAAATTATTGAATTTTGTATTGTTCAATGATGAAATTTATCAAATGAAAGCTCGACTTATTGCATAAATGAAGTAGACTTAAATCATGTTAATGTAGATTGGAATAGTTTAAGGAAATATCTAAACAATATGGCCCGTATTCACAAAGGAGGTTTGTAGGAGGTTAGTACAAACCATGGTTTGACGATGGTTTACATCTATGGAATGCTGCTCGCATACCGTAAATTGTAAATCAACAATGTTAACAAGTATGGAGTTTACATTCCTTCTCCATCAGTTTACAAATGGCATTCCATAGATGTAAAGCTTGGTCAAACCATGGTTTGTACAAACCTCCTACAAACCTTCTTTGTAAATACGGGCCTATAACTTCAAGGTAAATTATAATCAAATCGCAGTAACAACACACGAATTGCAGTATTGTACTGGAACTGTGTAACATCATCATATGTTAGGCATCTCATTGTCAGGAAGACACGCAACTTTCGTAAAATGTAATAATTATAAACATTTTTTTGGAGAAAGTGTATACAGACATTGCTTATGATGTTAACGTATAAATCAACATAGATAAAAATTCATAAAGATAACACAATCAATGATAAATATTTAAAGGGACTTAGTTACACTTTCCAAATCCTCAAAATCCAATTGGAATTCTAGCGGTTCCCTCATACCTTGTTGTATTCTTACAAAAAAAGCATGGGACAGGTTTTGGTTTTTCAAATTTCCCTTTCGTTAAAAAGATATTTACGATTGAAGTGTTCAGATGTCAAATTATCCAATGGATCATCAGAACCGTGTACAAAGTGAGTGCAATGAGTTAGTGAATGTCAATTTGCATGTTTGCTCATTACTCGACCATATAACATCCATTTAACTTGAAACTTTCACACAACACCCAGTGGACATATCAAATAACAACAATATACATTGTATCAACCACTCATCGCTTTTTGCACAAAGTCATGTCAAAAAAAGTTACTAGATCCCTTTAACATTTATAAGCATTTCTTAGCATTTTAAATAAAAAATCATTAGGAACGAAAGGAATTAAAGAACTCATTAAATAAAATGTAATACCAAATGCTTTAAAATACGCTTTTATTTGATAATTGCAAAACACGTTATGAGTTTGTAACTTGAAATAAATTGAGTCTTTATCAATTCATGCAGAGAAGAAGAAATATACATAAATATATAAACAGCTTGCAACTTTGTGCGGCGATCGTGCGTTTATTCACACCCAAGATCTGTCTCCCCCCCCCCCCCCCCCCCACTAGCGGTAAGAAAGGCTTGTTAGGGTTAAATGTTATTCACTGTTTAATTACAGTGTCCATCATACATGTGCATTTTTTTCTTTGTTTGGTTCATTCTATTATGTTATGCAACACATGTTTCCAAGCACAACTATAGGGTCCTTTTTCAGATATGTCTGCAGAGCTTGAAGCTTTTTTACATTAATACATATCATACTTCATCGTATTGACATAATTAATTAAACACACGAATAATGTATGTAGCGCTAAATCCACTTCCTTTCAACATTCAGTTAATGGCCTAACTTAGGTCATTAACTCCATTTTGACAAGAAGTGGCTTAGGACTTAAAGTGTAAGCTACGTAAATATAGCTATAAATCGAAATTCTAAGACAGAGTGCGCAATTGAAAAAGAGATAGGAACAATTATTGCTGTTTGCTACTTGTTTTCGCTATCCCACACAATTTAATACATGATTCACTGGGTTCCCGAAGACAATCAAACCCCCGACAAATCATTGTTTGCTACAAGGCACTAAATTGGATTAATAATCTATGAATGTTTTAGTACGATTAGTCAAGAGATAAACACATTATGTAATTTTCGGAAATGGTAATTTATTTCTACGAGTGATTCAAAACCCACTATGGCAAAGTGTAGAACAAATTTCCATGAGTTTTTTTTTTTTCCATTTGTTTTCCAGTTTCCTCAAATGTTTGACTATTAAACAATGCTGGGAACAGTCTACAAACTTATCAGCGTGCGTTGCCAAAACTGCGAGTTCCCCCATACAAAAAAACTGCGAGTTCCCCCATACAAATTATTATTTGGACACCTTGAAAAAACAAATTTGAAGAAAATGTTTGGTAAAAAGCTGCCTAAAATTCATTGTATGTGTTTATTAGATGCTGCTTTGTTGAAATCAAGATAAAATATAAGACCATTTTTGAAAAATTATCAAAATAGTTAGATTCCTATTTTTCAGGGTGTCCAAATAATTGTTAGTTACATTGTATATTCAAAAGAATTTTCAGTAATAATTTAATATATGGAAGCAACAGTTTGATTGGGTACCATTGTCCTTTATGTCTCGTATATCTATAGGCACGTGAAAGTCGGGGAAGTAGCCATTTTCTCAAAAGTTGATACAATTTGGATTCAGCGCAATTTGAAACAAAGCTCTTCATAATATGTCATCATAATACATGCAAGTCTCCTTTCTTCTGTCTCTGCATAATGCCGTCATATTACACTGCATGCGTGCATGTTTCTTTTCTCCATACATCGTGGAATCAAGGTTGCCTATGCAAGGACTACTGCGAGAGATTGATCAAGTGTCGCCAAGTAAAACTTCCTGGAGGCAAGGTTGTGGACCTCGTTCCCAAGAGCATAAAGTATATGAATTCAAAGCGCCGCAAGTCGATCTTGAACCAGAACGGATTCGACAATGTGGTCTGCTCGTTGCCAGGTTTGTACCACAGCTCTTAACCACTTTACTACGCAATTGAATATAATTTAAAATATGAATATTCATAGTAATGGTCCTTAATTGTTCGTAAGACTGTATTGGAATAAAGTGAATCTAAAACACATTTTGTAAACGTGTTATATATATTTTAAAGTGTGAAATTATTGACAATATGCCTTGGATTTCGGTGAGCATTAACAATTATTCCCAAATGTATGGCAATATGTACATTTTAGATTATAGTAGAAATATTCGAGCCAAAACTTCTACCCAACGTGCATGTTAACGCGACCTTGCAAACATTAAACATTTAGCATTTAGCATTTTTAGAAAGTAAGTTGAAACTATCGGAAATAATATCGCTAGTGATATTCGTTTGTCACTAGCGATATTATTTCCGATACTATATCCGCAATGAGTAATATATTTAGCATTAAAGTTGAAACTGTTAGTAAAATACACATATTAACTTCTCACCTTCTCACCTTCTCACCCTGACGCCTGTAGGCCAGTTGGCCTGTCAGTTAACATCCTCGTAAAACTCCTCCACTTCGTCCGGTCAAGAGTCAATGTTTTGACTTTCTGGAAGTTGCTCTCCTCTTTCTTGGTGATTTCTCTGATCTGATCCTCCCATCTCTTTCTTGGTCGGCCTATTGGTTTTTTCTTCCGTGGTTTCCAGTCGTACATTCTTTTTGTGTCCCTGGCATCAGGCATCCTCAAGTCATGTCCATACCATCTCAGTTGGTTCCTTTCGATGATGGTTAGAATGGATTCCACTGAGAGTGTGCTTCTGATGTTTTCATTTCTTATTCTGTCTCTTTTGGTCACGCCATGAATGAGTCGTAGTACTCTCATCTCTGTAGCCTGAATTCTGTTTTTGAGTTTTTTTGTTAGAATCCAGGTTTCACTACCATACAGCAGGACTGGTCTTAATATGGTAGTGTACATGCATGCCTTGACATCTTTCGGTATCTTCCTTTCCTTGAGGAGGGGGTACAGTGCATTCACGTTCCTTGTGAACTTGGAGATTCTGTTGTTCATTTCGTCTTCCATTAAGTTGTTTGCTGTTATTTTGCTGCCTAGATAGGTGAAGTTTGTGGTTTGCTTCAAAGTCTGTACATTCACATTGATTTCGTCTTCTTGCATTTCCCTGGTTACTTGCATGTAGGCCTACTCTGTCTTGCTGTAGCTCAGTTTAAGTCCTGCAGCAGTAAATTCCCGGTCCCATTGGTTCATGATAGATTGTAGACTGGACTGGCTGTCTGCGGTCTGCGCCAAGTCGTCAGCATAACCAAAGCGTTCTGCTCTGTGATCCTCACTCTCTATTTTGACTATTACATGGTTGAGGTATGTGATGAACAGGAGTGAACATATTAACTCAGCAACAGAAAATACCATTTATTATTTGGCGCTTCATAAATATTGTTTTATTATGATAATTTCATAACATTTACCTGTTTGTTGAGGCATACTACTTATACGACTACTTCTTATTCTACTACTACTACTACTACTACTACTACTACTACTACTACTACTACCTACTACTACTACTACCAGGGGACGCGGAACCGGGGGAGCTGGGGGCTGCGGCCCCTCTCACTTGTTTTGGCTTAAAACAAAGAAATACATGAAATAATAATTATCATAACAATTGAAATGTGATCAGCCCCCCCCCCCCCCCCCCCACTTTCAAAACCATTCCACGGCCCCTGACTACTACTACTACTACTACTACTACTACTACTACTACTTCTACTACTACTTCTACATGTACTACTACTACCACTAATACTACTGCTGCTACTGCTACTTCTACTACTACTACATTATCTTATACAATTACTAATACTACTACAACATATCGCGTTGAATAACCACATTTAATTATAGTATCATTATACGGTATAATATGGCATATGGTATTATATGGTATCATTATTTTCTTAGATTGTCTAAGTAGCCCATGTTCCTCTGGACAATGTTTTGAGACCGAGGATGGGTTCTACTGCGTGTGCCCGGCCCCTCTGACTGGTGAACGATGTGAAACAGGTAAATTGCAAGTTTGTGTTGGTTCAAATGTAGGTTGGATTGTTATTTTTCTCATACATTAATGCTTTAGATTCCATCATGAAGCAGTTATATTTCGTTTATTCGGTGTGTAACCATTTCTCTGATTAGTGATCGCCGTGCAGTAAGATTGATGGATTGTTACAGTATTATGAAATTAATTTTACACCTCACGGTAGTCGGCTGATCAAAGTATACAACGTCTAATGGACGAAAGCCATTTCCCAAAACATGCAATACGTAGTTTGAATGGTCACTATACTGTAGCTATTTATCCGCCGCAAACTACAATACACCGTTGTTGTAGTTTTATCGTTTTAATCCCTGTGCGTTTGCCACGTACATTTCGGTCGGCTATCTATCGGCTATCTGTTTGTAAATTGTATTCATTCTGTTCATAATGTCATAATGTCAAACATGTTATATAAGAATTGTTTGTGGCAACTCCTTCGGGGTCCTTCGATGGGAGTTCCTTCGGTTACAGTCCGTTATTCCGAAGGTTCGTTATTCCGAAGGTTCAGTTATTCCGAAGGTTCGTTATTCCGAAGGTTCGTTATTCCGAAGGTTCGTTATTCCGAAGGTTCGTTATTCCGAAGGTTCGTTATTCCGAAGGTTCGTTATTCCGAAGGTTCGTTGATCCGAAAATAAAATCGGGTTCGTTATTCCGAAGGTTCTTTATTCCGAAGGTTCGTTATTCCGAAGGTTCATTGATCCGAAAATAAAATCGGGTTCGTTATTCCGAAAATTAATCTCGGGTATAGGAAATTTGCGTGTTCGGAATAACGAACCTTCGGAATAACGAACCTTCGGAATAACGAACCTTCGGAATAACGAACCGCACCCGTTCCTTCGACGTTCCGGTGTGTTCGTATATACGTGTGTTTCTTGTACTGTCAGTTCTGGTCACACCCATGATTCGCCTGAGGCATGTCATCCCAAAAGTGTGGCATCTTTTTTCATCAGTCTTCTTTAGTGTCTATATGTTTGCACTTAAGCATAATCAACACCACCAGTACTTGAAAAGTTTTTTTTTGATTTGTGGACTATATTAGTTAACCTAATCCCTTCGCGATTCCGAAATTCCCATAGACATGAAAGACTTCCTATAAATCAAATCCGGTTCCCGATAGCAAGGAGGACAATGATTGGGAAGAACGGGTACAAAGTCTACATTATGATGATATCGATAGTAGTTCCATCTGAACTAAAATGTTTTAAATCTTATTAGGTGGGCTGTACATCATACAGACCACCTCATAATTTCGTTAGAATTGCCTTTATTATTATTAGGTGGGCTGTACATCATACAGACCACCTCATAATTTCGTTAGAATTGCCTTTATTATTAGGTGGGCTGTACATCATACAGACCACCTCATAATTTCGTTAGAATTGCCTTTATTATTATTCTTTATTTTTCTTATTTCCAATCACTTTTTTGTTAGCAAGATAACTTGAAAATGGCTCAATCAAGTGCCTTGAAATTTGGCACACATATATATAGGCATATGGACAAAGCAAAATAAGGTTTTGAACCCTGACCTTGACTGATGACGTCATCTAGGCGCCATTTTGTAAAATTTTCTGAATATCTTCTCATGATCATATCTTCATAACGAAAAGTTGTTTCTCATTCATATTTATCATGATCAAGGTCAATATCCGTCCGGTCAATTTCAGGTCAAAAAACGCGCGCGCATGCGTACGTGCGCGCGTCAGCGCGCGCGCAAAATTTTAAAATGTTCAAAATCGTCGCAAATTCATTTTGGATACGTTTTAGGCCATTTTAAGCATTTTACGAAAAAACGCGCACACGCGCATGCGCGCGCGTTTTCGCGCGTACTGGCATTTTGCAACATAGAATCGCCGAATTTTCTCTGTTATCATATTTAGCCCATCTTTCCAAGCATTTTGATACCTTGTTCACCTTTTTCTGACTAGTAAAAACGCAATGAGCTTCCGTTCAAGAAACATGTCCGTGCGCGCGAGCTCTTGTAATACATAGCATATATGGGCAAAAACATGCCTATACAAAATTCATTGTAACTCTTCAGAATGGATGGGAACTCCCAAGTTTTTTTTCATATTTGGATAGATTATGAGTCGGAGATATGATTTCATGTCTCATTTGACCCTCAATTAACTCATGGCGTCATCATAACGGCCTCCGAACTCAAAATTTCAATTTGCATATTATGACGTCAGCATATTTTTGGAAAATTGATTGTATCTCTGTAAATGTTGATCGATTTTCTTCCAAATTTTGATATGTTCTATCTGAGACAATTCTCTACAAATGTGATGATCACGATTTTTCATTTTGACAAAGGCATCATGGCGTATTTTTGCGATTTAAGGAGGCATGTCATTTTTTAACATTTTGCGTGTATTCTCTATGGGACATGACTTTTTTTCAAAACTGGATTCTACATTCCCGTCTTTCGCGACCAATATCTTCTTCGTTTTAGCTTCGTTTACGCTGAACTTCGAGTATGTTGTAGCTGAGACAATAAGCTATCTCAAATGAGCCCTTGATTATGTCTTTAATTTTAGTTCGACCAGCCCACCTATACTTGTTCTAAACAAGTATTACAATTCTAGTTTATTATTATTATTATTCTTTATTTTTCTTATTTCCAATCACTTTTTTGTTAGCAAGATAACTTGAAAATGGCTCAATCAAGTGCCTTGAAATTTGGCACACATATATATAGGCATATGGACAAAGCAAAATAAGGTTTTGAACCCTGACCTTGACTGATGACGTCATCTAGGCGCCATTTTGTAAAATTTTCTGAATATCTTCTCATGATCATATCTTCATAACGAAAAGTTGTTTCTCATTCATATTTATCATGATCAAGGTCAATATCCGTCCGGTCAATTTCAGGTCAAAAAACGCGCGCGCATGCGTACGTGCGCGCGTCAGCGCGCGCGCAAAATTTTAAAATGTTCAAAATCGTCGCAAATTCATTTTGGATACGTTTTAGGCCATTTTAAGCATTTTACGAAAAAACGCGCACACGCGCATGCGCGCGCGTTTTCGCGCGTTTTCGCGCGTACTGGCATTTTGCAACATAGAATCGCCGAATTTTCTCTGTTATCATATTTAGCCCATCTTTCCAAGCATTTTGATACCTTGTTCACCTTTTTCTGACTAGTAAAAACGCAATGAGCTTCCGTTCAAGAAACATGTCCGTGCGCGCGAGCTCTTGTAATACATAGCATATATGGGCAAAAACATGCCTATACAAAATTCATTGTAACTCTTCAGAATGGATGGGAACTCCCAATTTTTTTTCATATTTGGATAGATTATGAGTCGGAGATATGATTTCATGTCTCATTTGACCCTCAATTAACACATGGCGTCATCATAACGGCCTTCCAACTCAAAATTTCAATTAGCATATTATGACGTCAGCATATTTTTGGAAAATTGATTGTATCTCTGTAAATGTTGATCGATTTTCTTCCAAATTTTGATATGTTCTAGCTCAGACAATTTTCTACAAATGTAATAACCACGATTTTTCATTTTGACAAAGGCATCATGGCGTATTTTTGCGATTTAAGGAGGCATGTCATTTTTTAACATTTTGCGTGTATTCTCTATGGGACATGACTTTTTTTCAAAACTGGATTCTACATTCCCGTCTTTCGCGACCAATATCTTCTTCGTTTTAGCTTCGTTTACGCTGAACTTCGAGTATGTTGTAGCTGAGACAATAAGCTATCTCAAATGAGCCCTTGATTATGTCTTTAATTTTAGTTCGACCAGCCCACCTATACTTGTTCTAAACAAGTATTACAATTCTAGTTTATTATTATTCTTTATTTTTCTTATTTCCAATCACTTTTTTGTTAGCAAGATAACTTGAAAATGGCTCAATCAAGTGCCTTGAAATTTGGCACACATATATATAGGCATATGGACAAAGCAAAATAAGGTTTTGAACCCTGACCTTGACTGATGACGTCATCTAGGCGCCATTTTGTAAAATTTTCTGAATATCTTCTCATGATCATATCTTCATAACGAAAAGTTGTTTCTCATTCATATTTATCATGATCAAGGTCAATATCCGTCCGGTCAATTTCAGGTCAAAAAACGCGCGCGCATGCGTACGTGCGCGCGTCAGCGCGCGCGCAAAATTTTAAAATGTTCAAAATCGTCGCAAATTCATTTTGGATACGGTTTAGGCCATTTTAAGCATTTTACGAAAAAAACGAGCACACGCGCATGCGCGCGCGTTTTCGCGCGTACTGGCATTTTGCAACATAGAATCGCCGAATTTTCTCTGTTATCATATTTAGCCCATCTTTCCAAGCATTTTGATACCTTGTTCACCTTTTTCTGACTAGTAAAAACGCAATGAGCTTCCGTTCAAGAAACATGTCCGTGCGCGCGAGCTCTTGTAATACATAGCATATATGGGCAAAAACATGCCTATACAAAATTCATTGTAACTCTTCAGAATGGATGGGAACTCCCAATTTTGTTTTCATATTTGGATAGATTATGAGTCGGAGATATGATTTCATGTCTCATTTGACCCTCAATTAACTCATGGCGTCATCATAATGGCCTCCGAACTCAAAATTTCAATTTGCATATTATGACGTCAGCATATTTTTGGAAAATTTATTGTATCTCTGTAAATATTGATCGATTTTCTTCCAAATTTTGATATGTTCTATCTGAGACAATTCTCTACAAATGTGATGATCACGATTTTTCATTTTGACAAAGGCATCATGGCGTATTTTTGCGATTTAAGGAGGCATGTCATTTTTTAACATTTTGCGTGTATTCTCTATGGGACATGACTTTTTTTTCAAAACTGGATTCTACATTCCCGTCTTTCGCGACCAATATCTTCTTCGTTTTAGCTTCGTTTACGCTGAACTTCGAGTATGTTGTAGCTGAGACAATAAGCTATCTCAAATGAGCCCTTGATTATGTCTTTAATTTTAGTTCGACCAGCCCACCTATACTTGTTCTAAACAAGTATTACAATTCTAGTTATTATTATTATTATTCTTTATTTTTCTTATTTCCAATCACTTTTTTGTTAGCAAGATAACTTGAAAATGGCTCAATCAAGTGCCTTGAAATTTGGCACACATATATATAGGCATATGGACAAAGCAAAATAAGGTTTTGAACCCTGACCTTGACTGATGACGTCATCTAGGCGCCATTTTGTAAAATTTTCTAAATATCTTCTCATGATCATATCTTCATAACGAAAAGTTGTTTCTCATTCATATTTATCATGATCAAGGTCAATATCCGTCCGGTCAATTTCAGGTCAAAAAACGCGCGCGCATGCGTACGTGCGCGCGTCAGCGCGCGCGCAAATTTTTAAAATGTTCAAAATCGTCGCAAATTCATTTTGGATACGTTTTAGGCCATTTTAAGCATTTTACGAAAAAACGCGCACACGCGCATGCGCGCGCGTTTTCGCGCGTACTGGCATTTTGCAACATAGAATCGCCGAATTTTCTCTGTTATCATATTTAGCCCATCTTTCCAAGCATTTTGATACCTTGTTCACCTTTTTCTGACTAGTAAAAACGCAATGAGCTTCCGTTCAAGAAACATGTCCGTGCGCGCGAGCTCTTGTAATACATAGCATATATGGGCAAAAACATGCCTATACAAAATTCATTGTAACTCTTCAGAATGGATGGGAACTCCCAAGTTTTTTTTCATATTTGGATAGATTATGAGTCGGAGATATGATTTCATGTCTCATTTGATCCTCAATTAACTCATGGCGTCATCATAATGGCCTCCGGACTCAAAATTTCAATTTGCATATTATGACGTCAGCATATTTTTGGAAAATTTATTGTATCTCTGTAAATATTGATCGATTTTCTTCCAAATTTTGATATGTTCTAGCTGAGACAATTCTCTACAAATGTAATAACAACAATTTTTCATTTTGACAAAGGCTTCATGGCGTATTTTTGCGATTTAAGGAGGCATGTCATTTTTTAACATTTTGCGTGTATTCTCTATGGGACATGACTTTTTTTCAAAACTGGATTCTACATTCCCGTCTTTCGCGACCAATATCTTCTTCGTTTTAGCTTCGTTTACGCTGAACTTCGAGTATGTTGTAGCTGAGACAATAAGCTATCTCAAATGAGCCCTTGATTATGTCTTTAATTTTAGTTCGACCAGCCCACCTATACTTGTTCTAAACAAGTATTACAATTCTAGTTATTCTTTATTTTTCTTATTTCCAATCACTTTTTTGTTAGCAAGATAACTTGAAAATGGCTCAATCAAGTGCCTTGAAATTTGGCACACATATATATAGGCATATGGACAAAGCAAAATAAGGTTTTGAACCCTGACCTTGACTGATGACGTCATCTAGGCGCCATTTTGTAAAATTTTCTGAATATCTTCTCATGATCATATCTTCATAACGAAAAGTTGTTTCTCATTCATATTTATCATGATCAAGGTCAATATCCGTCCGGTCAATTTCAGGTCAAAAAACGCGCGCGCATGCGTACGTGCGCGCGTCAGCGCGCGCGCAAAATTTTAAAATGTTCAAAATCGTCGCAAATTCATTTTGGATACGTTTTAGGCCATTTTAAGCATTTTACGAAAAAACGCGCACACGCGCATGCGCGCGCGTTTTCGCGCGTACTGGCATTTTGCAACATAGAATCGCCGAATTTTCTCTGTTATCATATTTAGCCCATCGTTCCAAGCATTTTGATACCTTGTTCACCTTTTTCTGACTAGTAAAAACGTGTTTCTTGTACTGTCAGTTCTGGTCACACCCATGATTCGCCTGAGGCATGTCATCCCAAAAGTGTGGCATCTTTTTTCATCAGTCTTCTTTAGTGTCTATATGTTTGCACTTAAGCATAATCAACACCACCAGTACTTGAAAAGTTTTTTTTTGATTTGTGGACTATATTAGTTAACCTAATCCCTTCGCGATTCCGAAATTCCCATAGACATGAAAGACTTCCTATAAATCAAATCCGGTTCCCGATAGCAAGGAGGACAATGATTGGGAAGAACGGGTACAAAGTCTACATTATGATGATATCGATAGTAGTTCCATCTGAACTAAAATGTTTTAAATCTTATTAGGTGGGCTGTACATCATACAGACCACCTCATAATTTCGTTAGAATTGCCTTTATTATTATTATTCTTTATTTTTCTTATTTCCAATCACTTTTTTGTTAGCAAGATAACTTGAAAATGGCTCAATCAAGTGCCTTGAAATTTGGCACACATATATATAGGCATATGGACAAAGCAAAATAAGGTTTTGAACCCTGACCTTGACTGATGACGTCATCTAGGCGCCATTTTGTAAAATTTTCTGAATATCTTCTCATGATCATATCTTCATAACGAAAAGTTGTTTCTCATTCATATTTATCATGATCAAGGTCAATATCCGTCCGGTCAATTTCAGGTCAAAAAACGCGCGCGCATGCGTACGTGCGCTCGTCAGCGCGCGCGCAAAATTTTAAAATGTTCAAAATCGTCGCAAATTCATTTTGGATACGTTTTAGGCCATTTTAAGCATTTTACGAAAAAACGCGCACACGCGCATGCGCGCGCGTTTTCGCGCGTACTGGCATTTTGCAACATAGAATCGCCGAATTTTCTCTGTTATCATATTTAGCCCATCGTTCCAAGCATTTTGATACCTTGTTCACCTTTTTCTGACTAGTAAAAACGCAATGAGCTTCCGTTCAAGAAACATGTCCGTGCGCGCGAGCTCTTGTAATACATAGCATATATGGGCAAAAACATGCCTATACAAAATTCATTGTAACTCTTCAGAATGGATAGGAACTCCCAATTTTTTTTTCATATTTGGATAGATTATGAGACGGAGATATGATTTCATGTCTCATTTGACCCTCAATTAACTCATGGCGTCATCATAATGGCCTCCGAACTCAAAATTTCAATTTGCATATTATGACGTCAGCATATTTTTGGAAAATTTATTGTATCTCTGTAAATATTGATCGATTTTCTTCCAAATTTTGATATGTTCTATCTGAGACAATTCTCTACAAATATGATGATCACGATGTTTCATTTTGACAAAGGCATCATGGCGTATTTTTGCGATTTAAGGAGGCATGTCATTTTTTAACATTTTGCGTGTATTCTCTATGGGACATGACTTTTTTTCAAAACTGGATTCTACATTCCCGTCTTTCGCGACCAATATCTTCTTCGTTTTAGCTTCGTTTACGCTGAACTTCGAGTATGTTGTAGCTGAGACAATAAGCTATCTCAAATGAGCCCTTGATTATGTCTTTAATTTTAGTTCGACCAGCCCACCTATACTTGTTCTAAACAAGTATTACAATTCTAGTTTTATTTATAATTATTCATTTAGACACGATCGATGACTGCGAGGGAGCCCCGTGTAAACACGGTTCGTGTGTGGATGGTGTCAGCAACTACACGTGCAACTGTGACGAGGGGTGGGGTGGACCCAACTGCACTATGGGTAATACAAGTTGTTATTTTTTCCCACTCTCTGTAATTAAATATACTATCTATTACCTAATTACGGTTTTATTATTCAATTATATTATGCAATATTTATTATTCTCGTTGTCTCTTTTTTCATAGATTTGATCGACGACTGCAAAGAAGAGCCATGTGAACACGGTTCGTGTGTGGATGGTGTCAGCAACTACACGTGTAACTGTGACGAGGGGTGGGGTGGATCTAACTGCACTATGGGTAAGCAGTGTTATTGCATGCAATGTTCAATACATTATTTTCTTTATTATGCTCATTTGTAGAGCAGTGTTACCAATGTCTGTTACCTTTTTTAAGAAAAGAAAAAATTGTTTCCTGTAACAGGAAACCATATGGTTCAATGGTATTACATGTTTAATCTCTTTTTACTTTCCATTGTATATTCCCATATTTAAATGTCCATCCAATTGTTATTGTCTCTGCTTAGATATGATCGATGACTGCGAGGGAGCCCCGTGTGAACACGGATCGTGCGTGGATGGTGCCAGCAGCTACACGTGCAACTGTGGCGACGGATGGGGCGGACCCAACTGCACTATGGGTAATTTAAAAAAATCCACTCTCTGTAATGAAATACACTAATTTATTATCTAATTACGGTTTTCTTATTCAATTACATTATGCAATATTTACCATTCTCGTTGTCTCTTTCTTTCATAGATTTGATCGACGATTGCGGAGGAGACCCTTGTGAACACGGATCGTGCGTGGATGGTGCCAGCAGCTACACGTGTAACTGTGACGAGGGGTGGGTCGGATCTAACTGCACTGTGGGTAAGCAGTGTTATTGCGTGCAATGTTCAATACATTATCTTCTTTATTATGCAAATTTGTAGAGCATAGTTACCAATGTATGTTACCTTTTTTAAGAAAACAAAACATTGTTTCCTATAACCAGATAACGGGAAACCCTATGGTACAATGGTATTACATCTTTAACCTATTTTACTTTCCATTGTATATTCCCATATTTAAATGTCCGTCCAATTTTTATTTTCTCTGCTTAGATATGATCGATGACTGCAAGGGAGCCCCGTGTGAACACGGTTCGTGTGTGGATGGCGTCAGAAACTACACGTGCAACTGTGACGAGGGGTGGGGCGGACCCAACTGCACTATGGGTAATAAAAAAAAAAATCCACTCTCTGTAATGAAATACACTAATTTATTATCTAATTACGGTTTTCTTATTCAATTACATTATGCAATATTTACCATTCTCGTTGTCTCTTTCTTTCATAGATTTGATCGACGATTGCGGAGGAGATCCTTGTGAACACGGATCGTGCGTGGATAGTGCCAGCAGCTACACGTGCAACTGTGACGAGGGGTGGGTCGGATCTAACTGCACTGTGGGTAAGCAGTGTTATTGCGTGCAATGTTCAATACATTATCTTCTTTATTATGCAAATTTGTAGAGCATAGTTACCAATGTATGTTACCTTTTTTAAGAAAACAAAACATCGTTTCCTGTAACAGGAAACCCTATGGTACAATGGTATTACATGTTTAACCTCTTTTACTTTCCATTGTATATTCTCATAATTATTTAAATGTCCGTCCAATTGTTATTGTCTCTGCTTAGATATGATCGATGACTGCGAGGGAGCCCCGTGTGAACATGGTTCGTGTGTGGATGGTGTCAGGAACTACACGTGCAACTGTGACGAGGGGTGGAGCGGACCCAACTGCACTATGGGTAATACAATTTGTTTTTGTTTCCACTCTCTGTAATGAAATATTATACAGATATTGACTGTCTAGAGGGGCAATATAACATTTGAGATACTCGAGGGAAGTTATATTTTTGTCGAGGGACATTATATTTTTCCGAAGGAAAAAGTCGAAGGAAAAAGTCAATATCTGTTATAGGGTCATTCCATGTCAAATCACCCAAAAAAAGTGAAAATTTTCATCGCACCCCCTCCGAATTTGCTAATATTTGGTATGTATGATATTTCAACCTTTTAAACCTCAAATATTTAAATTTTAGCCCAATCCGCCCAACGGTTTTGGCGCTATGGTCGATTCTTATGGGGGAGTTTTGTAAGAAATGGGCGTTGGCACCATTTTTCAAATGGCAATTGTCCGTTAACCGTTGGGTAAATTTATGTTGTGATGGTGTCATTGGACTGGGGATGTTATATGCAATCCATTTATGCCATTTGTTTTCATGCATGAGCGAGTTTGGATACGATAACCTTTGACCTTAGTCTTTGACCTTCCGTTTTACCTCGTGGATCAAATAATTTTGAGAATTTTTTTGGCTTAAATGTTGTCTTGATATAATTTCTACAACATATGAAAGAATTGGAGATATATTATTTCTTGTTTTTTCTACAGCCTTGTTTTAAGTTTGAAAATTTCATGTAAAATTGAATTATTTTAGACCTACACCCATGTCCAAGAATTCTATAGGGGTGTATTATGTATGAAAAGGACCTATTCAAAGTCATGATTAGAGGCATATTCACACCCTGGCTTACCACAGTTAAATAGACCTGCTAATCCCCATACAATAGAAATCCAGACAAATGGCATCTATTGATGTTGCAATGATACCACATGTTTCTAACCTGACAAGGGCCCTGGGCAGAATCAATTGTGAGCCAGATCAAATGTTCTTAATGCACACATCTGATTGGTTGAAATGCAGAAAATGTCTCCCTCTGCAACAGGGCCTAGGTGTAGTTTTTTTCTTGAATACAATCTTTCAAGTTCAAGTTCAAAATGCAAACTTGTACATCAATCATGAAAGCAAATATCTACAGGTATCCCTTTTCAATGAATTTCATGTTTCTATGCACCATAAATTGCAATAGTTTGCGATAATATGCAATAGTTACATGATTTGCAATCTGTAAAAATTCAAACACAAAAAGTAACTACCCCCTAGACAACTGCTCATAATTTCATAACCAATAATTGTTTCAAGATGTCATCTTACTACAATATTTCTACAGTTGTTTTGTACATTATGTGTGGAAATGAGAGATGGCTGAATGAGCACAGATTAAAGACAAATGACCCAATTTCAAAAGTCACAAGAACTTGCACATGCCTGTCCATTTTTTGTGAAACAGCACATACGTATGGCTTAATGCATCATTGATGGTTTGTGAAACAATGCCGTTTGATTTTCACACAAAACAACTGTATATTTATTGTGGTAAAATGACATATTGAAACAATTATTGGTTATGAAATTATGAGCAGTTGTCTAGGGGGTAGTTACTTTTTGTGTTCAGTTTAGTTGGAAAGAATCAGGTTTGAATTTTTACAGATTGCAAATCATGTAACTTAATTGCATAAAATGTTGCATAGAAACATGAAATTCATTGAAAAGGGATACCTGTAGATATTTGCTTTCATGATTGATGTACAAGTTTGCATTTTGAACTTGAACTTGAGAGATTGTATTCAAGAAAAGAACTACACCTAGGCCCTGTTGCAGAGGGAGACATTTTCTGCATTTCAACCAATCAGATGTGTGCATTAAGAACATTTGATCTGGCTCACAATTGATTCTGCCCAGGGCCCTTGTCAGGTTAGAAACATGTGGTATCATTGCAACATCAATAGATGCCATTTGTCTGGATTTCTATTGTATGGGGATTAGCAGGTCTATTTAACTGTGGTAAGCCAGGGTGTGAATAGGCCTCTAATCATGACTTTGAATAGGTCTTTTTCATACATAATACACCCCTATAGAATTCTTGGACATGGGTGTAGGTCTAAAATAATTCAATTTTACATGAAATTTTCAAACTTAAAACAAGGCTGTAGAAAAAACAAGAAATAATATATCTTCAATTCTTTCATATGTTGTAGAAATTATATCAAGACAACATTTAAGCCAAAAAAATTCTCAAAATTATTTGATCCACGAGGTAAAACGGAAGGTCAAAGACTAAGGTCAAAGGTTATCGTATCCAAACTCGCTCATGCATGAAAACAAATGGCATAAATGGATTGCATATAACATCCCCAGTCCAATGACACCATCACAACATAAATTGACCCAACGGTTAACGGACAATTGCCATTTGAAAAATGGTGCCAACGCCCATTTCTTACAAAACTCCCCCATAAGAATCGACCATAGCGCCAAACCGTTGGGCGGATTGGGCTAAAATTTAAATATTTGAGGTTTAAAAGGTTGAAATATCATACATACCAAATATTAGCAAATTCGGAGGGGGTGCGATGAAAATTTTCACTTTTTGGGGGTGATTTGACATGGAATGACCCTATAACAGATATTGACTTTTTCCTTCGACTTTTTCCTTCGGAAAAATATAATGTCCCTCGACAAAAATATAACTTCCCTCGAGTATCTCAAATGTTAGTTGAAATATCATACATACCAAATATTAGCAAATTCGGAGGGGGTGCGATGAAATCCATTGGGTGATTTGACATGGAATGACCCTATATTATGATGACCTATATAGATACAAATCAAAATAAATAGAAATTGGTTTTGAAATAAAATTATGGACAAGGGAAAATCATCAAATTAAATCGAAATCCTTCCAGTAGAACAGACGTGTTGTTATCGAAATGCTGCGCAAAATGCTCCTTTATTCGACCTTCCTTTCAAGTTTACTTTCGGATCGCGCAATCTCCGTAGAAAGCTTGACAACGCTGCGCGTGCCAGGATGCCAATACGCGCAAAATTGTTCATATTCTCACACACATTGAAATGCGTGTTAAAGTTTGCTATTATGACGTAAATTACGTCATAGCAGTCAATATAACGGCGTTATATTGACTGGTATGACGTAATTGCCGTCATGTTGGTCAATATAACGCTTCTCATCCTTGTAGCGATGGTCACGTGACATCATTTTGACCAATCACACATCAGTATAGATCTATATAGGTCATTTAATATACTAATTTATTACCTAATTACGTATTTCTTATTCAATTATATTTTACTGTTGTTAAATGGCGATGGAGGGTATAGCACGGAATATTACATCTCGAGGGATTTTAAATGCTATTGAGGGAAGAGTAAATAAGTCCCGAGACGAAGTCGAGGGACTTATTTTCTTCACGAAATAGCATTTGAAATCCCGAGGGTAGGAATATTCCGTGATTTTCCCGACAACAAATGTAACAACTGTTTTATCATCTGACTGTCAAAATCCGTTTTACTCGCTCACTCACAGAAACACTCGCTACCACATCACACAACACGCACAACGCAGAATTCACTCACTCATGTCCACAATAAAGTCGATTGGCGTACTTACGATTGCCTTTCTTCAGATCACTGCATTTCTATCAGAACTATTTATCGATTGGGCTTAACTGCAGAATACCCCTGTCCACTTCTCATACCAGTTTGTTGGCGACTTTCTGACTTTCTGAAAATCGCTGATTTTCTTTTTTTTTTTCTTTCTTTCGTTCGCTGCATGATATGCCGCCCGCGAGATAAATGATTTTATGCATGTACAAGTAACACGGGTACGGTACGTACGGTATGTGTACATTTTGTATCGTAAACAATTGCCCCTTGATGACGTCACTTGCAGGGGTGTAATATTGCCATTGTATATCGCAAAAATATTACACCGCAGCGGCATGTACTGTATTTACTAAGTCATGTGATAATATGCAATATTTACCATTCTCGTTGTCTCTTTTTCATAGATTTGATCGACGATTGCGGAGGAAACCCTTGTGAACACGGTTCGTGTGTGGATGGTGTCAGGAACTACACGTGCAACTGTGACGACGGGTGGGGCGGACCCAACTGCACTATGGGTAATACAATTATTTTATTTTGTTCACTCTCTGTAATGAAATATACTAATTTATTACCTAATTACGGTTTTCTTATTCAATTATCATGATTATATTATGCAATATTTACCATTCACGTTGTCTCTTTTTTCATAGATTTGATCGACGATTACAAAGGAGAAACTTGTGAACACGGTTCGTGTGTGGATGGTGTCAGCAGCTACACGTGTAACTGTGTCGAGGAAACACATTATCTTCTTTATTATGCTAATTTGTAGAGCAGTGTTACCAATGTCCAATTGATTTTGTCTCTGCTTAGATATGATCGATGACTGCGAGGGATCCCCGTGTGAACACGGTTCGTGTGTGGATGGTGTCAGAAAATACACGTGCAACTGTGACGAGGGGTGGGGCGGACCCAACTGCACTATGGGTAATACATTTGTTTTTGTTTCCACTCTCTGTAATGAAATATACAATAATTTATTACCTAATTACGGTTTTCTTATTCTATTATATTATGCAATATTTAACATTATGGTTGTCTCCTTTTTCATAGATTTGATCGACGATTGCGGAGGAGACCCTTGTGAACACGGTTCGTGTGTGGATGGTGTCAGGAACTACACGTGCAACTGTGACGACGGGTGGGGCGGACCCAACTGCACTATGGGTAATACAATTATTTTATTTTGTTCACTCTCTGTAATGAAATATACTAATTTATTACCTAATTACGGTTTTCTTATTCAATTATCATGATTATATTATGCAATATTTACCATTCACGTTGTCTCTTTTTTCATAGATTTGATCGACGATTACAAAGGAGAAACTTGTGAACACGGTTCGTGTGTGGATGGTGTCAGCAGCTACACGTGTAACTGTGTCGAGGAAACACATTATCTTCTTTATTATGCTAATTTGTAGAGCAGTGTTACCAATGTCCAATTGATTTTGTCTCTGCTTAGATATGATCGATGACTGCGAGGGATCCCCGTGTGAACACGGTTCGTGTGTGAATGGTGTCAGAAAATACACGTGCAACTGTGACGAGGGGTGGGGCGGACCCAACTGCACTATGGGTAATACATTTGTTTTTGTTTCCACTCTCTGTAATGAAATATACTAATTTGTTACCTAATTACGGTTTTCTTATTCAATTCTATTATGCAATATTTTCCATTCTCGTTGTCTCTTTTTTCATAGATTTAATCGACGATTGCGGAGGAGACCCTTGTGAACACGGTTCGTGTGTGGATGGTGTCAGGAACTACACGTGCAACTGTGACGACGGGTGGGGCGGACCCAACTGCACTATGGGTAATACAATTTATTTTTTTTTTTCACTCTCTGTAATGAAATATACTAATTTATTACCTAATTACGGTTTTCTTATTCAATTATCATGATTATATTATGCAATATTTACCATTCACGTTGTCTCTTTTTTCATAGATTTGATCGACGATTGCAAAGGAGAAACTTGTGAACACGGTTCGTGTGTGGATGGTGTCAGCAGCTACAGGTGTAACTGTGACGAGGAAACACATTATCTTCTTTATTATGCTAATTTGTAGAGCAGTGTTACCAATGTCTGTTACCCTTTTTTAAGAAAAAGATAAATATTGTTTCCTATAACAGGAAACCCTATGGTACAATGGTATTACATGTTTAACCTCTTTTTACTTTCCATTGTATATTCTCATATTTAAATGTCCATCCAATTGATTTTGTCTCTGCTTAGATATGATCGATGACTGCGAGGGATCCCCGTGTGAACACGGTTCGTGTGTGGATGGTGTCAGAAAATACACGTGCAACTGTGACGACGGGTGGGGCGGACCCAACTGCACTATGGGTAATACAATTATTTTATTTTGTTCACTCTCTGTAATGAAATATACTAATTTATTACCTAATTACGGTTTTCTTATTCAATTATCATGATTATATTATGCAATATTTACCATTCACGTTGTCTCTTTTTTCATAGATTTGATCGACGATTACAAAGGAGAAACTTGTGAACACGGTTCGTGTGTGGATGGTGTCAGCAGCTACACGTGTAACTGTGTCGAGAAAACACATTATCTTCTTTATTATGCTAATTTGTAGAGCAGTGTTACCAATGTCTGTTACCTTTTTTTAAGAAAAAGATAAATATTGTTTCCTATAACAGGAAACCCTATGGTACAATGGTATTACATGTTTAACCTCTTTTTACTTTCCATTGTATATTCTCATATTTAAATGTCCATCAAATTGATTTTGTCTCTGCTTAGATATGATCGATGACTGCGAGGGATCCCCGTGTGAACACGGTTCGTGTGTGGATGGTGTCAGAAAATACACGTGCAACTGTGACGAGGGGTGGGGCGGACCCAACTGCACTATGGGTAATACATTTGTTTTTGTTTCCACTCTCTGTAATGAAATATACAATAATTTATTACCTAATTACGGTTTTCTTATTCTATTATATTATGCAATATTTAACATTATGGTTGTCTCCTTTTTCATAGATTTGATCGACGATTGCGGAGGAGACCCTTGTGAACACGGTTCGTGTGTGGATGGTGTCAGGAACTACACGTGCAACTGTGACGACGGGTGGGGCGGACCCAACTGCACTATGGGTAATACAATTTTTTTTTTTCACTCTCTGTAATGAAATATACTATTTTGTTACCTAATTACGGTTTTCTTATTCAATTCTATTATGCAATATTTACCATTCTCGTTGTCTCTTTTTTCATAGATTTAATCGACGATTGCGGAGGAGAACCTTGTGAACACGGTTCGTGTGTGGATGGTGTCAGGAACTACACGTGCAACTGTGACGAGGGGTGGGGTGGATCTAATTGCAATATGGGTAAGCAGTGTTATCGCGTGCAATATTCAATACAATCTTCTTTATCATGCTCATTTGTAGAGCAGTGTTACCGATGTATGTTACCTTTTTTAAGAATTTTTTTTTGTTTCCTATAACAGGAAACCCTATGGTACAATGGTATTACATGTTTAATCGCTTTGACTTTCCATTGTATATTCCCATATTTAAATGTCCATCCAATTGTTATTGTCTCTGCTTAGATATGATCGATGACTGCGAGGGATCCCCGTGTGAACACGGTTCGTGTGTGGATGGTGTCAGGAACTACACGTGCAACTGTGACGAGGGGTGGGGCGGACCCAACTGCACTATGGGTAATACATTTGTTTTTGTTTCCACTCTTTGTAATGAAATATACAATAATTTATTACCTAATTACGGTTTTCTTATTCAATTATATTATGCAATATTTACCATTATGGTTGTCTCTTTTTTCATAGATTTGATCGACGATTGCGGAGGAGACCCTTGTGAACACGGTTCGTGTGTGGATGGTGTCAGGAACTACACGTGCAACTGTGACGACGGGTGGGGCGGACCCAACTGCACTATGGGTAATACAATTTTTTTTTTTCACTCTCTGTAATGAAATATACTATTTTGTTACCTAATTACGGTTTTCTTATTCAATTCTATTATGCAATATTTACCATTCTCGTTGTCTCTTTTTTCATAGATTTAATCGACGATTGCGGAGGAGAACCTTGTGAACACGGTTCGTGTGTGGATGGTGTCAGGAACTACACGTGCAACTGTGACGAGGGGTGGGGTGGATCTAATTGCAATATGGGTAAGCAGTGTTATCGCGTGCAATATTCAATACAATCTTCTTTATCATGCTCATTTGTAGAGCAGTGTTACCGATGTATGTTACCTTTTTTAAGAATTTTTTTTTGTTTCCTATAACAGGAAACCCTATGGTACAATGGTATTACATGTTTAATCGCTTTGACTTTCCATTGTATATTCCCATATTTAAATGTCCATCCAATTGTTATTGTCTCTGCTTAGATATGATCGATGACTGCGAGGGATCCCCGTGTGAACACGGTTCGTGTTTGGATGGTGTCAGGAACTACACGTGCAACTGTGACGAGGGGTGGAGCGGACCCAACTGCACTATGGGTAATACATTTGTTTTTGTTTCCACTCTCTGTAATGAAATATACAATAATTTATTACCTAATTACGGTTTTCTTATTCAATTATATTATGCAATATTTACCATTATGGTTGTCTCTTTTTTCATAGATTTGATCGACGATTGCGGAGGAGACCCTTGTGAACACGGTTCGTGTGTGGATGGTGTCAGGAACTACACGTGCAACTGTGACGACGGGTGGGGCGGACCCAACTGCACTATGGGTAATACAATTTTTTTTTTTCACTCTCTGTAATGAAATATACTATTTTGTTACCTAATTACGGTTTTCTTATTCAATTCTATTATGCAATATTTACCATTCTCGTTGTCTCTTTTTTCATAGATTTGATCGACGATTGCGGAGGAGAACCTTGTGAACACGGTTCGTGTGTGGATGGTGTCAGGAACTACACGTGCAACTGTGACGAGGGGTGGGGTGGATCTAATTGCAATATGGGTAAGCAGTGTTATCGCGTGCAATATTCAATACAATCTTCTTTATCATGCTCATTTGTAGAGCAGTGTTACCGATGTATGTTACCTTTTTTAAGATTTTTTTTTTGTTTCCTATAACAGGAAACCCTATGGTACAATGGTATTACATGTTTAATCGCTTTGACTTTCCATTGTATATTCCCATATTTAAATGTCCATCCAATTGTTATTGTCTCTGCTTAGATATGATCGATGACTGCGAGGGATCCCCGTGTGAACACGGTTCGTGTTTGGATGGTGTCAGGAACTACACGTGCAACTGTGACGAGGGGTGGAGCGGACCCAACTGCACTATGGGTAATACAATTTGTTTTTTGTTTCCACTCTCTGTAATGAAATACTAATCTAAATTACCTAATTACGTTTTTCTTATTCAATTATATTAAACAAATATACCATGCACTGAGAGCATCTAGTTGAAATTATTGATTCCGAGGTGACAGGAAAAGCACTATTTTCTGAGGGTCGTAGACCCGAAGAAAATAGTGCTTTTTCTGTCACCGATATACCATGCACTGAGAGCCTCTAGTTGAAATTATGGATTCCGAGGTGACAGGAAAAGCAATATGTTCTGAGGGTCGTAGACCCGAAGAACATAGTGCTTTTTCTGTCACCGAGGAATCCATAATTTCACTAGTGGCTCAAAATAGTGCATGATATATTTGTTTTAAATCATTCGCATTATCATAATCATCGCAAAAATAAATGATTTCAATTAAATTAAAGAAAAATATAAAGAAAAGCAAAGCATTGATTAAGGAACCATCACTGCACTGACCATGTTCTGTTTGTGACACTGACCCCCTTTGCGCAATAGTCCTACCCATAGAAGTAGTATATAACTAGAAGACAATCTACGCACTGCGCGCTAATTTTCCCATAGCCTTAACACACAGCAAACATGGCCGGTTAGGGAAACTTCATGGACTGGCTAACATGGAATGCTGGGTAATTCGCTGAGGAACGTGAACAGTTATTAACTGCATATAATTGCAGCAGCGAAATATCAAGCTGCAAACTGCGTCATGTTAGAGGTCATCGCTAATTAATTATTATTCATGTATTCATATATTCATAGCATCTACGCGTACATTTAGCCAATCACACATTAATGTTAAAAGTGGGTCGGGTCAAACCACGTTGTTTACGATACTGACACACGTGTGTGGGCTAAATGTTGATGTTGATTTTAAAATGTTTCAATGGATTTCGAGTGTATGATGTGTGTAATCATTATTAACAGTAAATGCAAACACACATGAGTACACAGTAAAAGCGAATATTTCAGACTCACATTCTGCTGCAATATCTACTCAAATACATTATACAAACAAATACAGACTGTATGAACACGAACAAGAACGGGTTAAATGTCTGATACAGACGCTCTTCATGTAAGTTATAGAATGATTTAGTGATTATCTAGTTAAAAACTTGTATAAATGAATACTGTCTACCGTGTTCAGTTGAATTTGAGATGTTGACAAATTGACTGACCCCTTTTCACGTAAATTAACTTAGACACAAAATAAACAAACATACACATACACACGCACACACACACATTATGAAGAGCTTAATTCCAAAAGGCGCTAAATCCACTTTCCCTAAATATCAGGAAGCTATTAAAGTAGAAATCAACCATTTTAGGACAAATTACACGATACAAATTCAAAATATGGAACGTTCCCTTTTCCTATTCAAATAATTGAGCAAAGAAATGTTTAAAAAAGTTTTAAAGGTGGATTTAGCGCCTTTTATAATTAAGCTTTTCATATACACACATTATACAGACACATCCGATTCTTCCACATAATCATGCAATCATAGATAGCCAAAATAATTATTGCAATCTCATGAATTGTTTTCAAATGATTAATCTACATACACTAGGAAATGTGGAAAGATGCAAATTCATACCATTCAAATAACATTTATTAAATTAACATAATGTTCAACAGCATGAAACATAGTTTTAAATAATGTCGACATTAAACTTCCATCAGAATGATAAAAAGACAAAACGACTTTCTGTTAAAACAAAACATTATCTCTAAAGGTATTTTCTGTGCAAATCAAGATTTTAATTTCTAAATCAGTTGTCTCTTTTTATTTTATAAGATATTGCTGAGAAAAATTAAAGTACTTTCCTACATACGAATTGTGTATTAGGATTGTATAACAGCTATACATATACAGGAAATATATTGGCTTTTGTAAATAACTTGGTTTGAGTAATATTTTGTACATACAATAAATATGAACTAAATGTTACTAAAACAACATTGTTAGCAGTCTTTTTTAAATAGAAAAGTTATGTACTTCCAGTATGCTAGTTGTCTGAAATTCATTAATTCTCAACATTAAACAAAACTAAATTGATCTTCATCAATTTATCAAGAATCAATGTGAATCCAATTTGATAAACTTGATATATAAGTATAAGCATTTTATAATAATGAATTATGGATATCTTACATCCCTATAAAAAATAAATAAATGCCACTAAAACCTACCATACGATAAGAACAACAACTACAACAACAACTACTACTACTACTACCTACTACAAATACTACACATACTACTACTTGAATATAACAAGAATATATTTAGGGAGGGAAAATGAGAAAGGCAATATAGGAGAAAAACTGGGAGAGAAACAAAAAGAAGATAGAAGGGCAAAGAAAAATACAATTTAGGAGAGGGGGATACGCATTGAACATGAGAGGTATAGAATAGTAGTATAATAATTTAAGTCATGTTGTGGCAAGATTGTGCACAAAATAATGCAAACTGATGTACAGGGTACAAATATGCAACTCCTATCAATTAATTTCAACTAGTCATTTCCCAACAAACATTTTTCACCATTTGATTGACCAATCAAATGAATCAGTAACATTCACTATTTGAAGTAATTGTCTTATTTGAACACAATATAGTTAAAGGGATAGTTGAGTATTGGTCAAACTTAACTTTAGTAACCAAAACCTGCACGATTACGATACAAACTAATAGTTATAACTTCACCATGCTCGAAAAGTATACACAATTACAAACGACAAAGTAAAACCCCTGTTATCATTCAAAAAGAGCCGTTACAACTCGAAGTGTCAAATTAACTCGGCGCGAAGCACTAGCGTTGTAGGTCCTAATACGGGACTGTATAGTGCAGTGTGCGGTAATACGGGACTGTAGTGCAGTCACTGTGTGCGGTAATACTATACAGTAGTACGTGTATATTATGTATCGCAACCATAGAAGTATGACTCCAACACTGCCGTTGACGCAACTCGCAAGCCCCATTCGCATTCGTTCGCCTTTCGTTCACAGTCGCGCTAACACACGGAGAGACTGGTCCATGAGGCGCATATATCACTGATTTTTTTGCGGAATGGAAGGAAAAATCATAATCTTAATCCACCCGGTAGTTGGATCACATATTGGAGAGTAAATTGCTGGTAAGTACCGTATCATATGTATAGTTTTAAGCACAATTAGCGTGCACACAAATATTTGGTTTCAGTCTTTTATTAGGAGAACATAGAACGCTAGTGCCTCGCACTAGCGGTTCTAAAAAGTGATACCCGGGCGTCAACCACTTTTATATGATATTTTGAAAGCAAATTTCACAACAATTAGAGCATTTGAATGGAAATTATTATTATTTCCCATGTTTTTTTCGATGATCTTTCATATTGAATTGAAATCAACCAAATCCGTTACAATCGATGTTGGGGGGGCACTTTGGAAATTACCAAAACTCAACTTGGCCTTTAATTACCCAGAATATCAATTTAAACAAAACGAATTGTGCTCAATTTAAATTTGATTTAACTGCGATGTCACTCAATTAGTATGAATATTGAATACAATGATATGTGTTCAATATGTGTTGATAATTATTGCACAACATGAACTCCAGAGACTAGATTTGTATAATATAATCATCACAAAATAATAATACAATATTTTAGTAAGAGTTCAATTCAATTAATACATTACAGTGGAAGCATGCACCTGACCGAGAAAGGCATAATTATGAGCAGGATCAAGACCAGGCTGCCACCAGGTTTTATGAAGTTTACTATAGTTCAATCGCCCAACACAGCAATAAACCTGTACTGACACAATGAGAACATAAATGCGGCCTGCATACGGTGCACGTCACAAGGAGGTTTCACTATTCAGTATTCATATACATTTTATTCCAGAATCTAATTTAAAAGGGTGCAAATAAGTACAGCTTATCTAATAATGTCTTCTAGTTCTATTCAACACACAAATTTGCAGCTACAAGCTGACAGGGATTTATCTTTCAATATCAATCCTTTTACTTTATTGTAGTTGGTGATGTAGCTGAAATTCTAAACTATACAAAACCATTAATTGAGTGTGCTGGCAGTCCTGGGGTATTTGTCTGTGAATTGTTTTCAGAATCATCTTGTATGTTCACACATTATGAGGATACTAAGCAAGATTTATTCTAGTGCTGTCATAGCTTTAATCTTTGTTTATAAATACCCAGTAGGACAGTAATATAAGTAATTGTTTTGTCAATGGATCATTACTATATAATTGTACATCGATGGATCATTGCATCTGAGCAATACTCATCAGTGTGTGAATTTCGAATCAGTTGTCACTGTCCATCATGTCCTCTGGTAATAGCGTAAAGAGCTACAATGTTCACATGAATCACACTTAGTAGATTCCTTACTAATTAGAATAAATTGTGTGACTGACTGACTTATTTAAGTTTATCGAGCCTGCCTACTGCCTAGGTCCTTCTTCAAACTGTACTCCACCATGGCTATGCACCCACTCCAACACTTTAAAAATCAGTTCTCTATCTGGAGACTTTATACTTATTTATTCCTGAACTGCTCAATATTACTTTGCATGAAAAAAAGAGCGTGGGTAGTCCTGGTAGTGTATGAAGTAGTAGAGTTATCTCCATTGTAGATTTGTATTGCTGATGATGAATACTGTCGAACACCAGTGCAGACCACAGCTTCAGGGGCGCACTGTTAAAAAAAGAAGAAACAATGAATCAACATAAAGTGTACAATTAAATAAAACAGATCTAGAAATGAATGTGACTGCTAATTGAGGCACACAACATATGCTGCTCAGCTCAGGTTCATACTTTTGTATGTCATGAAAGTCAAATCCATTTCATAGAAATAAATCACATTTCTTTACATACAGAACATCCATGAACAAGAATTACTAAATTTTTAACTCTCACTCTCAGGTAAATTTGGATAGGTCTACATCATTTTATAATTGGCAACATAAATTCAAAACATGGCTAGTTTAAAAAATAGAACAATTAAATTCAAAGTATTCCCTTTATTCCTTTTAATCATGCATTCATTTTTTGACCGGTATCGCTTTTATTTTGACTTAGTCTTAGTTAGCTCAGTCCAAGTTGTTGATTTTGTAGTAGGCGCTGCTAGTGCTAGGCCAGGGCTAGGCCTAGGCCTAGACTAGGCTAGGCCAAGTCTTGTTGGTTATGTTGTGATTACTGTTTTTTACTGTAAACTGAGCTACAATGTTTAAATGAATCACACTTAGGTTTAGTACTACTAGATTCCTTACTAATTAGGATAAATTGTGTGACTGAATTATTTAAGTTTATCGAATCTGTCTACTAGTACCAAGCCTAGGTCCTTCTTCAAACTATAGGTCATGGCTGTGCACCCACTGCAACATCTAGTTAAAAATCTGTTCTCTTATCCGGAGACTTACCTATTTATTATTCTTGAACTGCCCAATAGTTTTTTCGCAAGAAAAGATGAACGTGGGTAGTCCTGGTAGAAGTAGTAGAGTTATCCCCGTTGTTGATTTGTAAGCACTGATGTAGAAAAGTGGGTCGGGTCAAACCACGTTGTTTACGATACTGACACACGTGTGTGGGCTAAATGTTGATGTTGATTTTAAAATGTTTCAATGGATTTCGAGTGTATGATGTGTGTAATCATTATTAACAGTAAATGCAAACACACATCAGTACACAGTAAAAGCGAATATTTCAGACTCACATTCTGCTGCAATATCTACTCAAATACATTATACAAACAAATACAGACTGTATGAACACGAACAAGAACGGGTTAAATGTCTGATACAGACGCTCTTCATGTAAGTTATAGAATGATTTAGTGATTATCTAGTTAAAAACTTGTATAAATGAATACTGTCTACCGTGTTCAGTTGAATTTGAGATGTTGACAAATTGACTGACCCCTTTTCACGTAAATTAACTTAGACACAAATTTTTTAATGTTTTTTCATTAATTTAAATGAACAAGATTCAGTACTGTAGCCAAACCTCTGGGTGTACCCAACTTTCTCTTAAGCTCGAATTGAATCTTCATTCTGTTTGAAGGAACATCGCTGCGCGGCCGCTAGTGATCTGTCTTGTAATTCTACAGTCTTTGGTATTGCGCTATCTTTCCTTACGCGCCTTAACAACTAATGCGCACCCAAATGCAAAACGCGCGCATCAAAGTGAATAATTAACCTGCTTTACATTACTACACACGTGTAATTGTATGGAGAAACTAGTTATTCGTACATTACACAAGCTAGTGTAGTGCACACCGCGGCCAATTTTCTACTGACGAATTAGTGTCACGACCACAGAAGGAAAACGATGCACAATGTGCACCATTGTCGTAATTTTTAAATTCGAATGTCCCGCTACGTTATACATGAAATGCATCTCTAGAATATTCTTTGAAACTTATTGATATTCACGGGTGAAAATATGCTGTATGTATTTTTAAATAACTCTTTGAGCAGTTCAAGGTGGCTCTTGAAACAATTTAGTTCCCTTTACAGAAACTGTACCGCATAGAGCTGTATATAACAACTCTATGCTTTTCCCTCATCTAGATGCTGAACAGGCGTTGATGAGTATTACCATAGAACTAGAACAAGACCTCTGCTCGCAGGGAAGTTGTATAACACGCATCTCTATGGGCTCAATATGATCACCCGGCGTCTATGACGTCATGCATGGAATAGCATTTACTTTTCCATGAATGACGTCACGCATAGCACATTTTTTCTCCATGGGCATTACTATGTTTGGTCACATGACGCTATGTAGACCAATCACTGAACAGGATTTCATTCATGTAGGATATAATATGCAATATTTACCATTCTCGTTGTCTCTATTTTCATAGATTTGATCGACGATTGCGAAGGAGAAACTTGTGAACACGGTTCGTGTGTGGATGGTGTCAGCAGCTACACGTGTAACTGTGACGAGGGGTGGGGTGGATCTAATTGCAATATGGGTAAGCAGTGTTATCGCGTGCAATGTTCAATACATTATCTTCTTTATTATGCTAATTTGTAAAGCAGTGTTACCAATGTATGTTACCTTTTTTCTAAGAAAAAGAAAAAACAGTTTGTTTATATACTATATGCAACCCACGAAAGCTCACGTAAATTGGCGCTTGCGTCAAAACAAAATAATCTAAATTTTCGTTGAAAAGAGAGTAATTCTCGGTTTAAATTCAACCGAGAACCAGTCCTATACTACCTATATCAACTACAAGTAGCTAGTTCGGATGTCATATGATTTAATTGATTTAATTGATTGATTTATTGGTTATATTGATTGATTGATTGATTGCAGGTGCGTAGACAACGTGGGGATGAGGGGGATGCACCCCCCCCCCCCCCACCTCACAAGGTGGGGATGGGATGACATGTACATTCATCCCCCCCACCCCAGGTTTTAAGGAAGGATATATTTTTTTGTGTGTGTATCTGTATACGAGTGGGAAAGAAAACATTAGTTGTATGAGCTAAGACTTGTTAATTCTAACGTTAAAATAGTAATTTACTCATCCACTAACACTTTCAATTTTCGCTGCGCGCTTCGCGCGCGATCAGACTATCTCAGTTTGTTGTGTAACTTCCGTTTGGTCTGGGGTGATTTTATTTTTTCTTCTGTATACCGGGCCACGTAGTTCCAGTGTAGGTTGGCATAGCTCTGGCTGCTATTGTGACGTGCACCAAATTGCACCATTTCAAGTATATATATAAATCAAAATCTTCTCCGTGGGAGGGGGATACACCGTCCCAAACCTCCCTATTTGGCTCTGCCCCCAGCCCTCGGTAGCTTCGCCCCTCGGGACTCATTCTTGGCTAAGTTATTGGATCATACATAATATGGCATATAGTGATGTTGAAACTGTGTATGACGCTTAATATAAATACAATATTTGTGTTTGTGTTGGGGTGCATATTCATTAGTGTGTCAGTTATTTCTTTGCTTCGTGAAAATATATTTAAAATTTCTGGTCGATTAAATCATAACACGCTTTCCCAGATACAGTCAATGTTAAGACCGAATTTTCTATCTAGGTAAGCACCAGATTGCACAATTTCAAGTCCAAAAATACAAAATCTCCCTACCGTGGGAGGGGGACACCCCTCTCCCACACCCTTCCCCGCTCAGTCGCTTCGCTCCGTGTGTTGGGGTGCATATTTATTAGTGTGTTCATTATTGGTTTTCTTCGTGAAAATATATATTCTGGTCGATCAAATCATAACACGCTTTCCCAGATACAGTCAATGTAAGCCCGAATTTCCTACCTAACCAAGCACCAGATTGCACAATTTCAAGTCCAAAATGCAAAAGCTCCCTACCGTGGGAGGGGGGACACCCCCCTCCCACACCCCCCCCCCCCCCCCCGGTCAGTCAGTTCGCTCCCTCGGGATTGGTCGCTTCGCTTCTTGCAATGTCTCACTCTCACATCTGGCTCAAAGTTGGCACCACTGTAAGTGTGGTTGGGCATAAGCCCCTACACACACAAAATCGTGAGCCCCCATAGGATTTGCCTCCCCCCAAATCCTAAACTGCTTCCGGCCCACCTGGTCACGACCATCTAAACATCTGCCCCCCCCCCCCCCCCCTCCCACTGAGAGGACTTTCAAGCAATTGTCTTGGTCTCGAAATATTTCGGCAGGTGGTCTCGGCCGCGAAAAAATTGGTCTTGGTCCGGTAAACGGCAAATCATCCCCACAGATGTAACAACCTGTCTACGCCACTGATTGATTGATTGATTGATTGATTGATTGATTGATTGATTGATTGATTGATTGATGATTGATTACTTGATTGATTGTTAGATTGAATGATTGATTGATATATTGACTCGATTCAATCACCATAATATCATTGTTTTATTAACTCTTATGACTTATTTTGCAGAATCTTGTATATTTTTTGTAATTCATTTGTATCTATATTTTGTTCTTCTTTTGTGTAATGTTAAAATTATGATAAATTTGTATATATGCATAGGCTTACCCAGGGGAGGGGGGGGGGGGGAGGTTTATACTTCCCCCCCCCCCCCCCCCTTTGACCCCAAATTGTTTACAATTTGTAGCTGGTCTCGAGACCACATTTTAGCGGTCGCGACCATCATTACCGATGGTCTCGCCCTCGAAAATTGACTGTTGATCAAAATATACGGATTAGTGATGCGTATTCAGAAAATGGGTAGCCATTTTTACAAACTCGCCCGAAATCGTGCAAAGCTCATAATACCTCGTACAAATATCGTACATAGATCACCGCAACTCGGACCACATCCTGCTGACTCTTATAAACATCGTATTATCTCATACGAAGATCTACACAAAACGTACATAAATCATCGCTACTCGGACCTCACTCGGTTCGACTCGTAGAACAATCGTATCAAACTCGAGTTTGGCGTGTAAAAACACAGAAATTTTCCCGAGCTTACAAAAGTGGAACGGAGTTGACACTCCCTTCAACTCGCCCTAACTCGTAACTACAACTCGCCAAAGTGTGAATTATTGTTATTTTTTTGTTCAGTAGTAGAGTGGCACATGGCGTAAATGGGCAACTCCACCGTAACGGAATTACAAGTCAGAGATTTTGTGCTCATTATTTTATTCCTCCGCAATATTCTCATGACTCAAGTAAATTTTGATACTTATATAAGTTGCACAGGCAGCCAGGCTACAACATGATAGGGAAATGATTGTATATCTTCCACATGTTGTTGCACACTAGACCAATATGTGTGTCCGTAAAGGAATTACCAGAGAATGATTGTTTGTATTAAAGGAACTAAAGAATACAACGTTCTTTGGCACTTATTCCATAGTTGATGACTTGTAAAATAGGTCTGCCGAAAAAATTCCATGAAAATAAACACAGTAGTGATTTTAGACTAATTTTGTGATGCCAAATCTCACTTAGCAGCCAGTTAACCACATTTAGGGTCCAGAATCGGCAGTGTGATTGACATGTGATTTACAATTCATTGGCTTACGTCATCTACAGAATTTAGTGTATTAGTCCGTTCTTTACATGACGTCACATTTTGGCGATTTAAAAGGGGCGTTCCCAGGACAATAAGATATTTACAAATTACCCCAAAATTGATTGATTTCATGGGAAATGACTGCCAAATTCTTTTTCTTGAGGAAAAATTACATATAGAGAGCCCAATTGTGAAAATTAGGCCATCTAGACGCTGTAGTTCCTTTAACTATTAAGATTGTCTCTTTGTGTCAGTCGATCAGCAGCGATGCGTAGACCTCAAGAATGAACACGGTCTATAACAAATGAGATAAAAGAAAATACTCTTAATTAAGATTAAAATATAACATAATCCTCTAAACTAGTTTTTATTGAGATTCTCTGAAATATAGGACACTTTGAAACAGATTTTATTTATATTTTCAATCTTCATAATGTCACTTGAACAAGTAGGTGCATAAACAACACAATGATACGTTCACAATTTTTTTTTTTAAAGGCCACTGTAACGGATCGAATTACACAAATTTGTAACGGAATTACATCTCTGAAAGTTACAAGGTTAAATGAATTATTTTGCACTCAACTTTTCTTACATGCTAATGTAAACATCAAGGCTATCTAGCACTTAAATATAAACCATAATTTTACAAATCTGTATTGCAATATTTGAACATGTTATGTGAAAAATGAATACAAATATTGCAAAAATACAAGTAAGAATGAAATTTGAAAGAAATATTGCTAAAATCCGGCTGTATTTTAGTTTATTTTCAACTTCATATTTGTTGGCAAGAAATTAAACAGGATTGCATCACTTAAATCAAAGAAAAATACAGTGGAACTATGTCCCATACAGTGTGTAACGGAATTACATTTCTTGAGTAGTGAAGTAAGCTTTTCCACAAATCGGTACATGAACAATGAAGAATGCAAATTTTAGCTTGAATTATTTTCAAAAATCAACACATTGACATTAATAACCATATTTGAAGAAAAAGTAGCAACATTTTAAAGTTTTACTTTACTTCAAGAAAAAATTGTAAATTGTAAAAAAAAATATGTGATGTGCTAAATAAAGACGTAACGGAATTACGCCTGTGAAATCCACCCATGAAAATGCAATTTTTTGGTTACATTTTCTGTCAATTTTGAAATAATTCTTTATAGTGAGTACAACAAGTGGAGGCCACTGGCACCCCCCCCCCCCCCTAAAATAGTCATTAGTAAACCATTTGTATGTGTTGTTAATCTCAAACTCCTCATAACGACCAGAACAAGTCCTAAATGGATTACAGAATTACAAGAAAATTGTGATTTGTTATATAAACTCTGTTATATTCTGATATAATTCCTCACATTTATTCTAAAGTGATCTTCATTTCATCTCAAATCATTTTGGAATGCTTTTTCAGTCAACCCATGATATATGAGCCTTAAAAAAAAATTTGGCTATAACGGAATTTCAAAAATGAAAGACATCTTTAGGAATCACCCATTGAAAACGCAAATACTTTGTACAATACAGTATTCTTCTTTGATCTGCATACAGAAGCACACTGAACACTCAATGTATTTTGAATTAATGATAATGCATTTTATACAAAACATATATATCTTAGCCTGAGTGTAGTTTTACATTTCTTTAAGCCTATTCATGTCTGATGTTATATGTTTCTTAAAGGGTACCACCACCCAACAATAATAATCTTATAAATGAAAGGTAACATAATTAGTAGTCCATTCCATCAACAAGTTCAGAAAAATATGTTTCCAGAAAAAACATATATAATTGGAAAACGCATCACCATTATAAAGCATGCGTTCAGGGGCCTGCGTGTACGAAGATTACCTCTGTGCAGAGCGAACGAATCGTCCGGGATTCTATTGTCTCCAGACGTGCGCGTAAATAGCATTGGCGCACTCGCAAATGTTTGGCCCGTACCGAACCAGGAAATAGTAGTGGTTCCGTAAGTGGTGGTAATTAATTGCTTTGTTTATGAATTACACATCCCTTTGCAAAATGTTTGGTATATATTCGATATCACAAAACGGTACCAAAACATATAAGTATGTGTTGTTCTTTGCCTGGTGGTCCCCTTTAAATTTAATGAACTGTATATAATTAATGGAGAATTATGAGCCCTTAGTTGATCAATGATATTCAAATATGCATACAACACTATGTATATTTGATCTACTTGAAAGTTGAAGGTAGAATGAATCTTCAAATATATGAATGTAAATTCATGTCAGAAAAAGAACTTAGCACCAGTGTCATATTAATTACTGTACATATGTTTAATGTTTCCATTTTCCCCTTTCTAAAGTACAAACATGAATCTGCTGCATCTTTATAATTTCAGTCTAGTCGGTTTTGCTGGAAACTAATTTAATGATAAAACATTATCATCTCTGATAGAACATTATCAACTCTATGATGTTCCGTTATACAATTTTTTGAAAATGTAGTGACAGTATTTCAAAAAATTATGTTGGAAGTTCGTAGGTCTAGGGTGAAGGAAGAGAATTCACAATAACATGACTAAAGAACAAGTAATGAGATATTTAGAAAAACTTATAACGTTTTATCGTAACGGAATTACTATCAAATATGCATAGATTTTAAAAATGTCTAAACAAAATATGCAATAAAGTTACTGCCCTTGCTTTACAATTTGTGATTGTTGCAACACTGTATGGAAAATATAGGAAAATGAGCAGAACAAATCACTAGATTGAAAGATGAACTTCATTTTCATAAAATGAAGCTGATTTATGAGTAAAAGGTCAACTCTTTTTGTTAAATTCAAGTATAAATATTTGCTAAACCAATAGAGCTATACAAAAACGGTTTTCAGTTTCCTTAGATTCAAGTTTTTCTCTATTGATAACAGTTGGATTAAGGAAAGATTGCTTAATTTTGAGATGTGGTGTTTAAACCTTCTCTCATACGGAATTGCCCAAATGCTATTAAGTTATTGGTTATGATGTATCGATGTTTATTTCATATGTTCGCTACCCAGCTAGCCACCTGACGTCGGGCCGATTTCGGAAGTTGGTTGGCGGATGTCGGCATATCGCCGTTGGCTCGAGGTTAAAATGTCCGCCAGCCCAACATCGTCACGACGTCATTTTTGTGATATATTGGCATGACGTCATTTTCCGACAATGGCCCAACATCATCTCATGACATGATGTTGGGCCATTGTCGGAAAATGACGTTATGCCAATATATCACAAAAATGACGTCGTGACGATGTTGGGCTGGCGGACATTTTAACCTCGAGCCAACGGCGATATGCCGACATCCGCCAACCAACTTCCGACATCGGCCCGACGTCAGGTGGCTAGCTGGGTATTACAGGTTTTTTGTTTTTTTTAATACACTTATGACAATTTGTGTACTCTAAGGATATAACAACTTGATGTCGTGTGGTGTTTTTTTTTATAGGTTTTCCACTTGGACTTGAGTCTTATGTCATCCCTGATTCGAGTCTGACCGCTTCGAGCGAGTTTACTACGAAAGATGGAGCCAGGCGGGGACGGTTGAATGTGGCTTATTCTAAAACTGAAGGGTATGGAGCCTGGTCTGCAGGTACTCTTGACGCTAACCAGTGGATCCAGGTTAGATTATGTATACTCACAAATAAGCATCGAAAGGAATCATATGGGTCATTCCATGGGGTTGGGGCAAAAAATATGACTACTACTACACATGGAAGATGAAATCATCTGTTGAAGATTTGTATGCAATGAATATTATAAAGTAGTGCCCTACCAGAATCGTTCCTGTTTCAGTTGCTTTTCTTCAAAATCTTTGCTTAATACACATTTCTCTTTTTACCATCGTTACATGGACATCATATTCATATAACATTACATAAACTTTGGGTCCATAATATTGATTCACCATGAAGCTTTAGTACTTCTGAAGAGAGTTGGCTATGCTTTTTATGCAAAACTCAATTTGAGCAAACATTGTTACAGTTGATAGGAGACACAGTTTCTCACTTCTGGTATGTCACAAAAATTGCCCCAACCCCGTGGAATGACCCATATACACTATGTGTATACAGTTGTAGAATAATTAGTATGCATGTTACATCGACATGTATTTGTATAACAATTATCGCAAGTTAGAGTTGTAAGGTAAAGTATTTCATTTCTATATTGTATTCCTAACATTTCTTAAAATATTTTTGAGTTTTCTTGTTTTGTTTTATTGTGTTTCTAACTATAATTCAACTATTTCGAACCACCCCTTATACGCCTAGAATGAATACAATACGAAATAACCAATGTACATGCAGTATTTCTTTTTATGAAAAAATATAGTTCCACTTGATTTGTACACGTATCTCAAAAATCAGCCGTTTAGGGGATGGCACGTAGAATTTTTTTAAAAAGTCACGTGACTTTGTAACGGTGGGTCTAATATGTGCACATTTGGTTTTAAAAGATGCGCAAGACTCAACAATTAAAGGGTACAAATTTGCACCATCTTTATTTTTTCTAGAGGGATCGGAATAATCCTAGTGGGGGCGGGGCCAGGTCGTGATGCCCCGGCCCTATTAGGATTACAATTGTGTGCTTTTATTATACAATTCACCTCCCAAACATTTCAGACTGTTGATATGTGTTTTTAAAATGTTTTAAGCTTTGGATCACAATACAAATATTTACCTCCGAAATTGTGTGCTGTCATCTAAAGCCTTCGTCAGCGATGTGACCTGACTTGACCCGACTTTACCTTTCGTTTCGGAAGTAAATATTTGTATTCTGATCAAAAGTTTTAAAAAGTGAACATCTTATAAATTACCAATACAGATTAACTTTCATACGAACATGTATTTTTATTGCTATTTGAGGTGCCCTTTAGATATTTCAATCGATGGCTTGCTTTCATACACAAAATCCCACGTTAACAATAATGCTCTCAGACTATATTATCAATCCATGTACAACACCTTTTCGTACATAGTAGAGCAGATAAGTGTCAAATATCATGTAAATCGTTCAAAGTTTGATACAAGCAACATACTTGGTATTCAGGCTACCTGAGGGACACTTTTTATAAGTAAAAAAACACTTAGACAAGCGAAAATCCAAGAAAAAGCTAATTTTCGATATCAAAGTTGACTGAGTTCGTCGATTTTAAATATTTTGCTGTCAATTTCGATGTGTATTGATATGCCTAAGCCGATGATGACACATAAGGACCCAACTTATTTAATTCAACTTGAAAATTAATTACTCCTAAAATATATATCATGTGTATTGTTAAACTTTTTTCTATAAATAAAATAACTAACAACATTTATTGAGAAATAAAATATAGTGAATATCCAATTCCTTGCCCGCTTTCAAGGCATCATCTGGTCAGTCCGGCTCCGTATGTCGAGCAGACGTCTCAGCCATAAGTCTATGCCCCTCCGATGCACGCGGGCAAGGCAGGTCAATGCCATATTTTTTTTTTTTTTTTCTCATAACCGAAATACCAACGTATAATATATCAAAATATTTAATTCCAAATAATAACTAAATAATACAGTACACACTAAAAACTAGGCGTGCACATGGCGTGTACGATCCTCCCCCTGAACCCCTTCAGTGCCCGTGTACTCCTGTAAAGGTACCTGTCCCACATACGTCAACATTTTCTCCTCTGAGCGTGCACAATATATGGGGTGGAAATGTTGTTGTTGTTGTTGGTGACTATTGTCGCCAACTACTCTTTTGTTTCTCTCTTTCTTTAAAATTACATTTCAATGTATTTATATCATCAACATTTATATATACACGTATGCATCTATTATGCCTGTTTATTTTCCTTTTTAAACATAATATAAATAATAACTTTGACGAATTTTCAAGGCATAAAAAAATAATTTAAAAAAATCATCAAGGCTTGAGCCACAGTTGCTATACAAAATAGCTCCTGGGCGGCCACACCACTATGTTGCTGAGCGGGTTGGGCATTTGTGATTCCCAAACCATTATCCTAATGATTTATTCATAAGCAGTGATGTACGTCAAGGGTTACTCATGCATATTCATAACTACGATTAGGGTTTGGATAAGATTTGAGGGATATGTTTAAGATAAGACCATTCTAACCATCAGCAGTATATGTAGCCTATTGGTCACGCTGAGGACTTCAAAACTAGGGGTAATTGGTTCGAATTCTCTCTTATGCCTCTTCTTTTTTTTCTTTTGCCATAATTCATGGGCACTCTTGGGGTGTTCATATGCACCTTTTCAGGGGTGCGCATGTGCACATTAAGGCGTGCAAAATATGGGACAAGACCGTGCACCCTATAAGGTAGACATGGGCACTCGTGGGGTGTTCATATGCAGCTTTTCAAGGGTGCTCATGTACATCCCTGTTAAGGGGTGCACATGTGCACCTTTAGGGGTGCAAAATATGGGACAAGATCGTGCACCCCTAGGGTTGCACAATTTGTTAGTGTGTACACCAGGTAAGTAAACAGATTGGGCTTTCAAGTTGCATGTGCATAATTAATTTCTCTTCATACAAAGTTAGTTTCAGTCAATCAATCGAAATCTATTTGTTCTAATTACATAGCCTATCAGTGCTCTTTGATGAGCCTTGATTTCGGAATTTAATAACAAAATAAAATCTGATCTGATAACATCAGTCTAATCTTTGTTCAAGGAAACAATATGGGAATAATCAATCTGGCATTATACGAAATACAACATATATAATTTATTTCAAAAATATATCAACACCCAACATTCAAATTAATCTTAGCATTTAATAATGTGCCTATTTTCATTGTTATTTGTTCAAAATTAGGAGGAAGATACGAAAAAGATAAACCTATCTGCTCCGACTACGACTACACGTAGGGTGCACATTTCCACCCCATACATTGTACACGCTCAGACGAGAAAATGTTGACGTATGCGGGACATGTACCTTTACATGAGTACGCGGGCACGGAAGGGGTTGAGGGGGAGGATCGTACACGCCAAGTGCACGCCTAGTTCTAAGTGTGTACATATCGAGTCCATTTAGAGGAAAATATATCATTATCTCGCAGGATTTTAAAAATATTACGCACTGTCGTGGAATACTTGTCTTCTTTACAAGATAGAGTTCTAAACCACATGCATACAACAGCATATACACCCAGATTAATCTACCTTCCGACCCCTTCTCAGTTGGCAGATGGCTTGATACTGGCTACGCCATGGACCACTCTACATACCAAACAAAACTGTAGAGATTTTTGAAGCTTTCTTATTATCAACTTTGGGTCATAGGGGTATAATATTACAGCATCACTCGTTTACGCTATTCGATATGCCGCATTGTATAGATGGACACCGACACTGGTCACATCGCTCCTCCTGTTGATCGATAAATGTCAGCCTTTATCTTTTCAGGGAACCATGGTCCAAAATATTACTATAACAAATAAAAAGGCAACAGTTTTTATGTCCCAAACGTTCAGAAAAATAGGTTTCCATAACATTTATTAAATCTAGCTATCGTCTATATATGACGTACACTTCGGCCGTGTCACTATTGTCTCCAAACATTTTTTGAACATAATTATGCTGTCTGCATATCCATCCCATTACCCATGCCTTTGAACCATACCAGAAGCATGATCTGTACATATCAGTGTAAATTTAATAGTTTAGCAACATCATTTTAGCGTATTATAGATCCTTGATGTCTTGCATATTTCTTTCTTTTAGGGGTTTATCCATTTCCTGGGATACGTTCAATTGCTTTCCCATTCTCTTATTAAAGTGGGACTGAGTTTGCACTGCTTGCTCATGTTGATTGGTCAAATTAGCAGTTTATTTTGACACCCTAAATGGTCATCATACTCGAGGAAATGATGAGCCTTGAGTGGGCTGTTTCATGTTTTAGAGACTGACATACTTGCATCCATTTAGGTGATAGCTGGGTGTCCGAGTTAACGTATAATACATTATACTTACAGCCCAAACTGATTAATTACAGAGAAGCAAATAACAGACCAAACTCTTGCAAGATATGTTTTTGGTATATATCGTAAAAAGGCCCATGGCGTTGCCAGTCTCAAGCTATAAGCCTGATGGGGGTTGGGAGGGTGGAGGTGGAGATTTGGACATGCTAACCGGGAGATGGGGGAAATAACTCATTCAATGAAAAATTGACTCAAAGCGCGTTGAAATTTGTTTTTACAATTGATTGATTTTCTGCTGATATACGCAGGTCCAGGGCATAGCCAGCATTTATCCAGAATGGGGGACGGGACGATGCACGGGATAGCAAAGATATCGTTGGAGGGCAGATGAGTGGTGAAATCATGATTTATTCACGGAAAGGGGGGCAATATTCCCCCTTTCCCTTAGTTACGCCATTGTAGGTTTGTGCGTAGCACAATCGTTTTCAAAATATTGGTGAACAAAAATGTATAAGGACCCTTAGCGCGTACGTTCATAATGATTTAAATCGTACAAATATTGTCAATCATTCATCTCAAAAGTCCAGGGGCATAACCAAAGGAGTACCAATGATGAGAGGGGTGGGACAAATTTTTTAGGGCAATATTTCCTATAAGGTAGCAGCCTTTACCAAAACATAAAAAAGCGAAATCCTGATTTCCCTAGGGAAAGATTGGTAATCCCTCCTTTATCCCTTAGCTACGCCATCTTGTAAAATGGCGACCATGTTCGATTTTTACCATTATTTAGATCCCGTATAATAATAGTTTTCAGCTCATCAAATAACTTTTAATCAGTACAAAGACTATGAGAAATAGCCAACTCAGTACATTTTTGAAAAATTTCGAAAATGCGTTTTGGCAACCGTCTTGAAAAAATGGCCGCCATGTTGGATTGTTGCCATTATATATGACTGTATGTATTATAATCGTTTTCAGCATATCAGGTCACATATTATAAACAGACATCAAGATAATAAAAATCTCCAAACTCAGTAAAATTGTATAGTAAAAAAATAGTCTTTAATATATATTCCTTCTTTCTTTCATTTGAGATTGTTATTGTGTAGCATGCATAAGAAATTGTATCTCTACACAGGTTTCTCGTGAATAGGTTCATTACAGTTGTATTCTGACAATAATTATGCTAAACATATCAAGTGGCCGAAATGTAGTACATTGAAGAGAGGATGTTCTTTGCTATGTTTTCTTTGTAGTTTTTCCTTCATAGAATCTAAATTACAACGTTGTTCAATTAAAAGTTTCACATGTAGGTACATCTAGGTACTGGAAACTTATGAGATAAATTGTAAAAGGGGGATTGTCCCTTTAACCCTAATCCCACTGGGTTATTTTGGAGACTTGAGTCCACTGGGGGGGGGGGGGGGGGGGGGCCCAACTCAAATCTGGGCAACGAATGGACCGATTGACTTGAAAATTGGCATATACGTAAAACAAGTCAAGTAGAATAAGAATTTGAAGAAAGAAAACCAAAATTTGACCAATATCTTTTTTTTTAATAATTAATAAAAAATTTGAATATGCAAATGTTTGGGGGAAAAATTGGGATTTTCATCTAAAATCAAGATAAATTACAGGATTCCTTCAGGTCTTCTGTAAAAATACTTTCAAATGATGCAATTCATCATATCCATGTTTTTTTATGGTGATAAAAATATATCACTAATTTGCATAAATTATGTATTTCATTGTTTTCATTCTTATGTATTTTATTGTTTTTTAAAGTTGTTTTTAGAAGAATTTATCTCTGAAGTGAATGAATTCAACTAATAACAAAGAAATAATCCAAATTATAATTCAATCTAACAATTATAACAGACTTGGAGTTTACATGGCATCGGATATATGAATTTGTTTAAGGTTGAGCAATTATCGACCTCTAAAATCAGTTCTACTTGTCTGACCGAGGTGAATTATATATCAAAAACATGCGGGAGACTTGAGAGAAAAAAAGGACATGAAGTTTGAACGTGAAATTCCAATCAGTCCTAGATGAACGTCGAAAAAAAAGACAGGGGGCCAAAATGCCCCCCCCCCCCCCCCAAGTGGGATTAGGGTTAAGACAATGTTGTAGTTTGATGAAAAAGAAAAACAAGTACCGCTATGTGATATTGAACAGATGCATAACACGTTCCCATTTGCAGAGGGTTGTGTAATTTATAATCAATACCATCACTCACATTACGGAAGCAAATGGCCTCATGGTTCCATATGCGCCCAAACATCTGCGAGTAAGCCAATTTTATTCACGCGTACGTTAGGAGACAATCACGGACGATGCGTTTGTCCTGGAACCAAAAAGATAGTCTTTGCCTGTAGACCAGTGGACACATGCTTTAGTATGGTGATGCGTTTTTTTCACAAATATATTTGTTCTGACTGTGTTGGTGGAATGGAATACCCAAAATAAAAAATTAAATGCAGAACCATGATACAATTATGGTTCCGTACGTCCTGGTCCTTAATCATATTGTTTTATGAAGTGCACGACCCTTTGCAAAGTTTTGATTATCTATATGCTACCACACAACCGTTAAATTTTACAATTATGTGTGGTTTGTTTTGCCGGGTGGTCCCATTTAAGTCTCAAATCGCTGGAGCAGTATTAACTTAGCTTTAGCCGAACATCCCTCATTCAAGCGGTCAATCATTCAAGAAATAGATTCATGCCCAAGTACCCCATTTACTACACCTAGGTTGAGAGCAGCAAAATATGGATAAAGTGTCTTGGTGAAGGACACAAATGCATGTCAATTTGACATAGGTGCAATCCGTGTAAAATGTCAAACAGAGGCAATACCATTTTAATGTTACGATACAATCTACATAAAGAAGTTTTACGATTGTCTGCTCTTTTCAGGTTTATCTTGGTTCTACCTACAAAGTCGTGGGCATTGGCAACCCAAGGACAGCAGTATCATCGTAATCCCGAGTGGGTGACGAGCTACAAAGTCGACTACAGCATGGACGGTGTGACCTTAAACACGGTTCAAGACATCACTGGTGGGTCAGATGTTGGTGAGTGCTATTTTATATTGTATAGTTACATCATTATCTGATATACTTTCTATTTTGTGTTTCCATGACTACACCCTCGACTTTGCCAATCTATTCTTTAAATAGATTATGCTTTAAAAACAGCATATCATTTCGTCTGAATGATTGTAAATACATGTATTACATTTTACTTTTGTATGTATATATGGTTGTTGTTTTTTTATTTAGATTAAGTTTTAAATTGTTTATTCCTTGTTTTGTTATGTATCACTTTTAAAATGTTTGATGTTTTGTTTCTGTAAATATGTGTCACGCCTTGCTGAAAAGCAGCTTTTTAGCTGAGAGCAGGCTTTTTACTGTGAATACATAAGTAAACTCAAACTCAAATCGTGACTTTCGAAGACTATAACATTTTACATGTTTGATTTAAATTTTAATCATATTTTCATAAAATTATGAAGATTATGATGGACGACGAGGATGATAATGATAATGCTTCATTTTCCTAGATCCCACTCTAAATCCAGCGACAACTATTTGTTTTTTTATATATGCTCTACGAATGTGGAACGATCTCCCTCTCTCTATCCGCTCTCCCTATCCGACTAGCACCCTCATTAGATTCTTTTAAAAATATTGATTATACAGTAATTTATTGTGCGTTTTTTGCAGTTCATTTTATTGTTATGTATTTAATTATATTGTATGTATTTTTATGTTTTGACTTTTGATTATTTAATTTGTATCGTATTTGTGTTAATGTTGTAGTTCCGTATATGTAAAGCGCTATGAAACATTTATGTATTTAGCGCTATAGAAGAACATAATATTGTATTGTATTAATATTATATTGTATATTGATAATGATAAGGATGGTGCCTTCTAATCTTGTTAATAGCAAAATGTTTCATCTTTCTACGAAAAAACCAATCTATCATGTGCCCTTCCTACACAAATTACATAAGCAATCCACATCTTCTTTCTTTGTCTTTGACATTGTTCCATCTTATTCCCGCCCTTTGTATGCCTCAGTTTTTGTTATCAACTAGGACAGATGTTGGCTCCCCTTTATATTAATGAGGACATAATAGGATTTGGTTGTGTTAGATTGTCATGATTGCATTCAATTTAAATTTATGTATGTTGGCCCTCTCTTTTTAGGTCTTTTCAGGCAATTTTTGATCAAAATACCGTGGTACGGAACGCCTTCCACACTCCGCTAGTGTGCCGCTTCGTGCGTGTGCGCCCTGTTACCTGGAAGAGGTGGATCGGCATGAGAATGGAGCTTTACGGACATGGCCCCCTGGAAGTTAATGAAGGTAATGACTGTTCAAAGTTAAAATAAATCACATAGAATTGATTCAAATACAGCATTAATGATGATATTTGTTCATCCCCATATCTGTGATTTATACGACTTTGGAAAATTCCTCAACAAGTTGAAGGGGTAGTTCAGTTTCTGTATAGAGGGGCGCTGCACACAAGTTTTTGTTGTTGAGATAACACAAAAATGAGTGTGAAATTTAAAAGAGCATACAATTTAAATGACAGAAAAAAACGTAATTTGCTCAATATCGGTTCAGAAACGGCTGAAATATCAATAAATATATGTATACAATCGGAATAAATCCTGGGGCCCAGATTCGATGATATGTAGAACAAATTATTCAAAAATTGCAATACACTTCTTCAAACATTTGCAATGAAGGTTTATTGATGATCTCTCTATTTTAATATTTTTTCACTTAAACATTCACATGCATAATTTTGTATACAAAAATGGTTGAAACCAATGCTTTTTTAGAGAGCGCCATATTGTATTATAACGGCCTCTTTTTTCAAATGATAACAGTATAACGAGTATGTATTAAGCCCAATGCCCACTATGCGATCTGGGCTTAGCGATCTAGAGCGATCTTGCCCGAATAGGAGCGATCCCCTGAGATATGTGGTTAAGTCGCAAAGTGGGCACCAGTGGCCGCACCAGATCGCTGTAACTCGCGTCCGCAAGGGTGGTGTCGGTTTGCGGTCGCCGGGGTTTTGACATGTTCAAAAATCTGGCGACCCAGATCGGTCTCGATCGCATTCCGCGGCGGATCTGGTTGCGGCCATTGGCGCCCACTTTGTGATTTAACCCACAGATCTCAGGGGATCGTCCTATTCGGGCAAGATCGCACAGTGGGCATGGGCTAAGCGACCTTGGAATTACATCAGTTCGCAGTGAGTCAGCCCGATTTCCATTGTCTATGCTATCTTTTCAGTGTGACTTCTTTGGGGTCATGCCTTGACCTTATTTCCACGGCATTGTCCACTGAATACAATAGCCAGGAATTCACGCTTGTTTTGACTTGGAATTTGTTAAATTTGTTTGAATGTGTGCGCATGGGCCAGTGATGGCTAGCCGTTTTAACCATTGCTTAACAAAAAAAAAATTATTTCTTGATATCAAGAATTCATTCTTGATATCAAGAATTCATTTCTTGATATCAAGAATTCATTTCTTGATATCAAGAATTCATTTCTTGATATCAAGAAAAATAATTCTTGATTCTTGCAGGTCGCCTTTTGTAAAGCAGTATCGCATAACTGAAACTCGAATTCTTGATATAAAGAAATAATTTTCTGTTGTTAACCAAGGGTAATTCTTGATTTCAAGAATTCAATTCTTGATATCAAGAAATCGAATTCTTGATATCAAGAAATCGAATTCTGGATATCATGAATTCATTTCTTGATTATCAACAATTTAATTATTGTTATATAAAAACAGAATTCTTGATATCAAGGATTGAATTTCTTTTCATCAGGAAATATGAATAATTGTTCAAACGGCTTGTTATTTGTGCGATCCCTCCCGGACATGCGATCGAGAACGATTTTTGAACATGTCCAAAACCTGGCGACCGCAAACCGACACCACCCTTGCGGACGCGAAGTTACAGCGATCTGGTGCGGCCATTGGTGCCCACTTTGCGACTTAACCACAGATCTCAGGGATTAATCCTATTCGGGCAAGATCGGCTCCTAGATCGCTAGGCACAGATCACAAAGTGGGGCACTGGGTTTATTAAAATAAAACTCGCAAAGCGGATTATGATGTCAAGGACAAGCAAGAGCGAACAATACCTGCTGTAATCCCTTAACCATGCACGCATGCGTGGAAATAGGGACAATACAATTTCTCAGGGGAAGTCGCCGTGAGATCGCATTAGTGGGCACCGAAAAGATCGCGTACGCAATGAGATCGGGCTGACTCGCGGAGAAACTGGTGCGATTCACACCGAACCGAGATCGCTAGCAACTCGGGCTAGATCGCAAGCGCAGATCGCATAGTGGGCAATAGGCTTTAGTGTGTAATGTATTATGGTGCAGGTTTTGGTTCCCAACAATTCAATTTGACTAGAACCACTAAAGCCTAGTGCTCATTTACCGATCTGGGCCTAGCGATCTAGAGCGATCTTGCCCGAAATAGGAGCGATCGCCTGAGATCTGTGGTTAAGTCGCCAAGTGGGCACCAGTGGCCGCACCTGTCCCAGATCGCTGTAACTCGCGTCCGCAAGGGTGGTGTCCGGTTGCGGTCGGCCGGGGTTTTGACATGTTCAAAAATCTGGCGACCAGGTCGGTCTCGATCCGCATTCGCGGCGATCTGGTGCGATCTGGGGCGGCCATTGGTGCCCACTCTTTGCGACTTAACACAGATCTCAGGGGATCGCTCCTATTCGGACAAGATCGCATTGGGCTAGTGACCTTGGAATCACATCAGTTCGCAGTGAGTCATCCTGATTCCATTGTGCACGCTTTCTTTTCAATTTGGGCCTTCTTGGGGTCATAGCTTGGCCCTATTTCCACCCATTGTCAAGGAATACAATAACGAGGAATTCACGCTTGTTTGATTCTGAATTTGTTGACGAGTCATGGCTAGCCGTTTGAAACATTTAATTTCTTTTCTTGATATCAAGAGTTACCATTGCTTAACAACAGCAAATCAATTTATTGATATCAACAATTCATTTCTTGATATCAAGAAAAGAATTCTTGGATTTCTTGCAGGGGCACCTTTTGTAGAGCAGTTTCGCCATAAACTGAACTTTGAATTTTTGATATCAAGAAATCACTTTCTGTTGCTAACCAATGGCAATTCCTGATTTTCAAAAATTAAAGCTCCTGGCATCAAGAAATCGAATTCTTGATATCAAGAAATCCGATCCTCTGGATATCAAGAAATCGAACTCTGGATATGAAGAAATAGAACTCTGGATATCATTAATTTATTTCCTGATAATCAAGAATTTAATAATTGATATTTTGAAAACAGAATTCCTGATATCAAGGATTGAATTCCTGATATCAGGAAATATGAAAAATTGCCCAATGGCTTTTTTTGTACGATCCCGCCCGACATGCGATCGAGAACGAAATTTTTTGAAACATGTCCAAAACCCTTGCGACCGCAACCGACACCACCCTTGCGGACGCGGAGTAACAGCGATCTGGTGCGGCCACTGGTGCCCACTTTGCGAACCCTGCGCCTAGCGATCTTGCTCCGAA